>PVJN01000924.1:0-163296 GCA_004026805.1 Lasiurus borealis | reverse complement strand
TTATGGCAACTATACATTTTATAGTTATTTGAAAATAAGAGATGATTATAAGATAGGAAATGTTGTCTCCTAAATTACCTCAATATGTGATCCAAGGAAGACAGTTTCAAAGGTAAATATTTATTTTCTGTAGGGGGCATATAAAGTTTCCCTTTAGTTTATATTTTCAGTGTGTTAAAGCAGAACAAGGACATAAATTGTGTTTTGAAACATTTTTAAATTGTCTTGTTGTCAATATATATTAACTCTATATAAGGAATAAAACTAGATAGTTGAAAATGGGGGTGGGGGCTGGGAGTAGACTGACATATCGATTAGGAGAGAGCTGAAGCAAAGTCTGCCAGTAACGTTAAAGCTATCAAACCACAACAGAAGCAATAGATGATGTTTCTGGTCTGATTGGAAGTTGAGGTCATAGAGAGAATGCCTACATGGCCTCACGTACAGAAAAGTTTTGAGAAGTTGGAAAAATTATGAGAAAAAGCAAAGATGATGGTTTGGGAATTAAGGCATATACAGAAAGGTGTTAGGATAAGCACCTAATTAAGGCAAAAGCAAAAAGAGGCAGATTTGGAAGGAGGTTTTCCCACCTCTATGGCACAGAGAAGAAACTAAGGGCAGAGACCAAGAAACTGGTGCTTAATAAAAGCAAAATGGCCAGCTCTTGATCAAGTAAGCAGTGTTTCTGAAGACCCAATAAACTTCACTCTGTGCCCCAAGCAGAATTCTGATCTGCAAGACAAAGAGCACCTCAAAGTGCCTAAACTCCTGTTTCTTCAAGTGCAGTTTCCTTTTAAAACTACGACACCAGCGTGATTACTGCTTACTCTGCATTGGTGAAAGGATTTTAATAGTTACATTTCTGTAGAGCACATGATATCTGGAATAATGTCACAAAATCTCCAGCTGCGTGGTTTGTTGAAAGTTGCTTCTAGCAAAGACCAAAATGGAATTTACTCCTTCTCTGGCTTTGATTCGATTATTCAAGAAAAATACTGGATAAAAATATCTTACCTTAGTTCCCATTCTAAGACTTTTTTCCCCATTATTTTAATTTTATAAGCAAATACATTTGGGACTCTCCTCACATCTCTTCAATCTTTTCAGAAAAGACTCACTTTGTATTTGGCCATAATCCCATTGGAAATGCAGCTGTAAATGTGCAATGAAACATGGATATCCTGGTATTTTACCTGGTGTTTGATCTGTGTCTCTATTTGCCTGTGGTTCAGGTGGTCATCGTTAGTGTACTTGATATGTAAGAGTCAATTCTGCATTTCTTATCTGTATATCTCATATCAGAAACTGTGAAAAGCTGTCAGTCTCTGGCTGTCCTGCTCCGTAAAACCGGAGTAGCCTCTTTTTTGCTAACTGCCTTGTTATGTGGATTTACCCTCCTAAATAAATTTCATATACTTATATGTCTCTTAATTTTCCTATTGCATGTTTTCTTTCAGGCACCTTGGTTTCCCAACTAGACTGTTTTAGTAGGATCCTGATTGGCATACTTACCTCACTCTCAAACACAAATCCTAAATCATGACTAAAAGACAGGATTGCAGTTTCCACACTACAGTCCATGTGATCTGTACATGTTGCAAATATCAAATTGCCACTTCTATCGTAAAATCTTTAAAAAAAATTATAAAGTTCAAACTTACTACTGTTCATAGTATTTGCAAGGTTTGACCCCACTTTCCCTCACAGTCTCTGGCCAACCCTTTATTCATGTCCTGGTCATAACAAGATTTTTTTTGCCCCAGACATACCATCCTGTCTTACTTGTTCCTTTACAATTGTCATTTAATACTAGAGGCCAGATGCATAAAATTTGTGCAGAGGGGACGAGGGTTTGTCCCTTAGCCCAGCCTGCACCCTCTCCAATCTGAGACCACAAGAGGGATGTCTGACTGCCCATTTAGGCCCGATCAGGCATTGGGACATCCCTCTCACAATCCAGGACTTCTGGCTCCCAACTGCTCACCTGCCTGCCTTCCTGATTGATGCCTAACTGCTCCCCTACCAGCCTATTTGTCCCTAACTGGCCTCTCTGCAGGCCTGGTCAACCTTAACTGCCCTCCCTTGTAGGCCTGGTCCCTCTCAACTGCCCTCCCCTGCTGGCTATCTTGTGGTGGCCCTCTTGTGTCCACATGGGGGCAGGATCTTTGACCACATGGGGGCAGCCATCTTGTGTATTGGAGTGATGGCAATTTGCATATTACTCTTTTATTACATAGGATTGTTAGAATATGCATTTCTTCAATTCCAAAATCACTCGACTCCCTTGTCTTTTAGGTCTCATAATTTGTTCTTCTAAAACAATATTTTAAAAGAGTGAATAATAGTCCAAGAGATAGAATCATTAACAAAAGAATTTTAGATTGAAGGACAATTTAAGGAAAGACCTTGAATAACTAAGGCTAAGCAGGAAGTACTTATAACACCTCTTCAATTTTGGTGAGAGATTATGAAGACCAGGTTAAAAAAAAAGGTATTCATAGTGAAAGAATACTCTACAGAAAAAAAAAAATAGTAGGAAGGCAAGATCAAGAGTATTTGATGATCGTGATTTGAGGGTCTGTTAGCAACCACATGATAATGAGGAACTAAGAAGGAAGTTATTTATATTTTATGCTGGATATGTACATCAAAACTAATCTGCACTGATATGGCTATTATAATTTTGAGCATTAAAATTGATGATTGGATATTTGTATGTCTAGAAAATAAGTGGTCTGTGGATAGAAACTTAGGTAACAATGATATTAAAGGACAATAAAAACAGGAGGTGATAGCACATGAATAAGAAAGAATGTTCAAGAGGAAAGAGGAGATCTGAAAGTTTGAACACGAGAGGCAAAGGAGAGAGATATTTCTGCAGATAAGTTGGGCAAAGTATACAATATTATAAATTTTTTGTCTAGAATAAAACTGAGAAGAGTCAATACAAAATTCTATAACCACATGTGGGGAAACAAATTTCATGAGAACACTGCAAATTGATGCTACATTGTTGTAGTTTATTAAAAGATTCATGTGACGACAGAGTAAAGACCATGAGTTTAGAATATGCTAACTTTTTTACTGCACAGAGGACAGATATGATAAAAGTAATGAGAATCCAGATGTCTGGGGTAAATTCTCAGTACCACAGCCTCCTCTGCATGTGTGATAGAGCTTCTTAATTTTGGTGAGCATTAATGTTCACAAAGTCCAGTTAGGATTATAATAATGCTTTCTTGCACTGTTAGTTTGTTTTTTATGTCTGTTGGTATATATATAAAATAAAGGAAAAATTTCTGGAATATCATAGGTCATCAACAAGGATTTGTCATTATCATTTCCACTTTGTAATTATAAGTATATTACCCAGCATCAAATAAATAGTAATATTCTTTAATATTATGCTTAATTATTATTGATGTTGATGGAAATTTTAGAATAAAGGTATTTCAAGAGAATATATGAAGTAGGAGTCAAAAGAACATAAAAAGTATAACAAAGAAAGAGATAATTAATGGAGCAAAGTGTGGGTTGAAATAAACAGGTCAGATGCAAGAATCAGCCTTGGAAGGAGGAAAGTACTAGCTTACTCTGAAACTGGATAGACAAGGATAGAACAGGTTAAACATTGAAACTTTCATAAGGAGAAAAAATATTGGAAGAAGTAGCTTGGGAGGGATTTGGTTATTACAGGAAACAAATCTGCTCATGCATAATATGATGAATTTCAGGTGATATTTGTATTGACAAGATAGAAACTGGTATAGAACAGCAAGGTTTATTCCTAGGTATCTTATTTTGTTGTTGTTGCAATGGTAAATGGGGTTGCTTTTTTAGTTTCTCTTTCTGTGAGTTCATTATTGGTGTATATAAAAGGCATAGATTTCTGGGTATTAACTTTTTTCCTGCTATGTTGCTGAATTTATTTATTAAATCTAGTATATTTTTTATGGTGTCTTTATGGTTTTCTATGTACAATATCAGGTCATTTGGTAATAAAGACAGTTTTACTGATTCTTTTCCAATTTGGATGCCTTTTATTTCTTCCTGTCTGATTGCTAAGGCTAGCACTTTCAAATATGTTGAACAGGAGTGGTGAAAGTAGGCATCCCTATTTTGTGCCAGTTCTTAGGGGAAATGGTTTTAGTTTTTGCTCATTGAATAAGATGTTGGCTATAGGTTTGTCATATAAGGCTTTTATTATGTTGAGGTATTCTCACTTTGCTGAGAGTTTTTGTCAAAAACGGGTACTGGATTTTGTTGAATGCTTTTCCTGCATCAATTGATATGACTGTGATTTTTATCTCTCAATTTGCTTATGTGATGTAACACATTTAATTTATTTTGCAGACATTGTACAGCCTTGTATATCTGGAGTAATCCCACTTGGTCATGGTGTATGATCTTTATAATGAATTGCTGGATGTATTTTGCTAGTATTTTGTTGAGAATTTTAGCATCTATGTTAATCAGGAATATTGGCCTGTAATTTTCTCTGTGGTGACTTTATCTGGTTTAGGGATTAGGGTAATGCTGGCTTCATAGAAAGAAATTATAAGTATTCCTTCTGCTTGAATTTGTTGGGATACTCTTAGGAGGATCAGTGTTAATTCTTCTTTGAATATTTGCTTTAAAATAACAGGATGTTGAAAAAAGAGGTAGAGGAAGATATAAACAAGTGGAAGAATATAACATGTTCATGGATTGGCAGAATCATCATCATTAAAATGCCTATACTACCCAAAACAATCTATAGATTCAAAACAACCCCATTAAAATACAAACAGCATATTTCACAGACCTAGAACAAACTCTCCAAAAATTAATATGGAGTGAAAAAAGACCCTGAGTAGCCCTAGCTATCTTGAGAAAGAATAACAAAGTTGGAAGGATCACAATACCAGATATCAAGCTATATTCTCAAAATTGCCTGATAGTGGCACAAGAACAGTCTTATAGACCAATGAAACAGAATAGAGAACTAAGAAATCAATGCTCAATGAATATTTGACAAAGAAGGTAAGAGCATACAATAGAATCAAGACAGTCTCTTAAATAAATGGTACTGGGAAAATTGGACAGATACATGCAAAAGAAAAATGAAACTAGACCACCAAGTTACACCATACATAAAAAAATAAACTCAAAATGGAGGGATCTTTGACCACATGGGGCACTCATATGTTGGAGTGATGGCCAATCTGCATATTACTCTTTTATTAGATAGGATAGAGGCCTGGTGCATGAGTGGGGGCCAGCTAATTTGCCCTGAACGGTGTCCCAGATCAGGGTGGGTGTTCCCTTGGGGCGTGGGGTGGCCTGGGTGAGGGGCTTGTGGTACTTTGCAGGCTTGCCACATCCCCCAGTAACCCAAGCAGAGGCCCTGGTATCTGGGATTTATTTATCTTCTACAACTGAAACTTTGTAGTCTGGAGCAGAGCTAAGCCTTCTGCTTGCTCCATGGCAGCAGCCATTTCTGTTGGAATTTATTTATCCACACACCCTGGCTGTCCCAGGCCTCTGCTTAAGTCTACAAAGTTTCAATTATATAAGTATAATTATATACTTATACAATTGTATAATTATATACTTAAACAATTATATAAGTATAATTGAAATTTTGTAGACTTAATCAGAGGCCTGGGACAGCCAGGGTGTGTGGAAAGCTTGGCTTCTTCCATCATTGGGCAACCCATGCCTCCCTCCTGCTCTTTTTGTGGCCGTAGCCATCTTGGTAGGGTTAATTTGCATACTCGCTCATGATTGACTGGTGGGTATGACTTGTGGGCATGGCTTGTGGTTGTAGAGCAGGTATAGTAATTTGCATATTACTCTTTTATTAGATAGGATAGATGTGAAAAAACTATTTGTTTTCACACATACTGCTCAAATGAGATTCTTCTCTTTTTCAAAATTTAATTTAATCCTTGGTTTTCAAAAACTTGTAAATAGTGTGGATGCCTGTTAAAAACATTTTGACATTTTTTGTTTTCCAAATCAGGTGTCCATCATTTAATTGATTGTTAGGAGTTCTGCATGTATTTGCTATTAGGTCCTTAAATTAATACAACCCATTGGGGGTGGTGGGGAAAGATTAATATTATCTACTAAAATTAAACCCATATTTAACTTATAATTAGCAATTTCAACAGAAACACCTGAATGTCCATCAGCAACAGAATGAATTAAAAAGCTTCATATTTATTCAATAGAATCCAACACAATATGGAAAAGAATAAATAATCCTATATAATAAAGAGCTAATATGCAAATGGTCATCATATCCTTGTGCCCTCATGCCCTGGTGCCTTCACACCTCTGTGCCCTCTCACTGGGGCTGAGGAACCTGAAGCTGAGCTGGGGGACCTGAGGCTGTACCAGGGGATGTGAGGCTGCACCCCCTGCCTGGTGGGGCTTGACGGGGGACCTGAGGCTATACCTGCTGCCCTGCAGAACTTGATGGGTGTGGGGCCAGCTGGGTCTGGGTCTCATGCAATTTCAAGGGGTGTGGGTGGGCGGGGACTTGACTCTGGGTCCCACAGCATTCCCCAGACTCTGACAGGAGGGAGATTTTCATTTACATTTTACTAACTTTCTTTAATCTCTGACACTTCTATTATAATGAAAGAGCAGATAGCAATATTAGAATATTTTCTTTAATTAATTCCTGCTTAATGTGCACAAATTTCGTGCACCAGGCCACTAAGTTTTAGTAAAATAACAGATGGAATTTACAGGTATTATTTTCAGTAAAATAAGCTAGAATCAAAGTAGAAAATACTATATCTCTCCATTTATATGAAGACCAAAGTAGGAAATATTAATTTATGGTAACATAGGTGAGCATAGTGAGTATTTCAGGGGTACCATTAACTGGAAGGACAACAACAAAAAATATGCTTTTGGGAAACTAAAGGTATGTTAGAGCTTACAAAAGCATATCTATGAATTTATCATGGTGAACACAAGAATATTCTATGTAAGATATATTTCAATATAATTTTTACCTTTGTCAATATCAGAAAACTATCACTAAGAGTTTAACATATAGTCATTGAGAATCCTGTTTTAGGCATTTCCTTGACTAAATTCCAAGTAGGAATGGACATTAATTCTAAAATATAAAGAATATTTTCCCATGAAAGATGAAAAATGTCTAGAACTAAAAATATATGAGACATGAGTGCTTGATTTCAAAGTTACTTTCATATTTTAACAATAGTTGAACTAAATTACATATATATGATCCCTAAAAATACTCAGTAAATATTAAATGAAGGTATCAAAAATTAAAAAAAAAGATTACATTTCCTTTTAACAGTTCATTTGAAATGCTCTATTATTTTGCTTAAATATTTTGTGTATTTTTTTATTTTTGCTAGAAAGAATCAAGTCTCTGTATTCACACAATTCTTACCAAAGAACATTTAAATAAACCTCAGTGATTACTTGCAGATTACAATGTTGGATTCAGAGCTCAAAACTAAAGTTCTAAGAATATAATTTGTTTAAAACAATCCATAGCTGTGAACTCACCTCCCCAGTGTCCCTAATATGCAAATTGACTATCACTCCAACAAGAAGCTCTTTCTCGAAACATAGTGAATTAATTTTATAATTATTCCCTGTGCAGGAAAAATCAAATAAAAACCTAAGAATATCAACCCCTTTGCAATTAAAACAAAACCTCTTTCTGATCCTTCTGTATACCTTGTCCTCATCCTATGGAATAAACAGTAACATGCAAATTAACCAGCACTCTGTTACACTTACAAAGCCATGCCCACCAGCCAATCAGGAGTGAGTATGCAAATTAACCAAACCAAGATGGATGCAGCCACAGAGAGAGCAGGAGGGATGCTTGGATTTTCCTGGCAATGGAGGAAGCCAAGCTTTCCGCACACCCTGGCTGGCCCAGGTCTCCACTCCAGGCTACAAAATTTCATTTATAGAAAATAAATACATCCCAACAAAAATGGCAGCAGCCACAGAGCTGAAGAGAGCAGAAGTCTAGGGTTGTCCTTGGTGATGGAGGAAGCCAAGCTTCTGCACATCCTGGCCAGCTCAGGCCTCCACTCCAGGCTACAAAGTTTTAATTATAGGAGATAAATAAATCCCAACAAAAATGGCAGTAGCTGGTGAGCTGGAGAGAACAGGAGGCTAGGGTTGCCCCTAGCAATGGAGGAATCCAAGCTTCTGAAGTCCTGGCCTGCCTTGGCCTCTGCTTTCAGCTACAAAGTTTCAATTATCGAAGATAAATAAATCCCAACAGAAATGGCTGCTGCCATGGAGTGCAAAAAAGACTTGGCTCTGCTCCAGGCTACAAAGTTTCAATTATAAAAGATAAATAAATGCCAGATACCAGGGCCTCTGCTTGGTTACTGGGGGGTGTGGCCAGTCTGACAACCACCACAGGCCCTTTACCCAGGCTGCCCCACACCCCGAGGGAACCCTCACCCTGATCTGGGACAACCTTCAGGGCAAACCAGAGGGTCCCCACTCATGCACCAGGCCTCTATTCTATCTAATGCTATCTAATAAAAGAACAATATGCAAATTGACTATCACTCCAACACACAAGATGGCCGTTCTATGTGATCAAAGATCCTGCCCCATGTGGACACAAAATGACCACCAGAAAATGGCCAACAGGGTAGAGCAGTTGAGAGAACCCAGGCCTGCAAGAAAGAGCAGTTGCGGGGGACCAGGCCTACAAGGGAGGGCATTTAGGAGTGACTAAACCTACAAGGTAGGGCAGTTAGGGGCAAACAGGTTGGCAGGGGAGCAGTTAGGCATCAATCAGACTCGCTGGGGAGTGGTTAAGAATGACCAAGCTGGCAGGCAGAAGCAGGGGGGGGGGTGTGCGCATCAGGAAGGCAGGCAGTTGAGTTATGGGGAGCCAGCAGTCCTGGATTGTGAGAGGGATGTCTGACTGTCAGTAGGATCAGGCCTAAACAGGCAGTCAGACATCCCTTGAAGGGTCCAAGAGTGAGGGACACTCTCCCGTGCATGTATTTCATACATCAGGCCTCTAGTCTACACTAATAAAAGAGATATATGCAAATTGATCATCACTTTGTGATGCCCACAAGCCAATCAGAAGTGAATATGCAAATTAACCTGACAAAGATGGTGGTGATGGTTCACTCCCCACTGCTTAGGGCCTTTGGGCAGCATGCATGCAGGTGTGGAGTGGCCGGGTTGGGCGGGATGCCTGCTACAAGTGGGAGGGCAGTGGGCAGAGGGAGCTATAGAAGCGGTGCTCTGGCTGGAACAAGACTGAAGGCTCCAGCCAGAGCAAAGGCCTGGGTCCTGGGTGCTGGAGGAAAACCATTGCCAGCAGCCAAGGGAAGAAAGGCCTATTGCATGAATCTTTGTGCAACGGGCCTCTAGTAATTTATATAAAAATATGAACACAAAAGCTTGAGTCAGATCAATGGCTGAACTAATTCAATATTTTCTGACAGGTATATATTTTAAACGATGGTGGGGGTTTCATCTATAATGTCACTGCAACGGATTTGATAAGGTCCAACATACTCTAGATTTCACACATAATCTATTTTATACCTGTCACCCCAAATTCACCAAACCACTTGGATTGAAAATTTCAGCAGGGACTTCCATGAGACACAGAGATGTACTTACAAATATCTACAAAGTTCCTTTTCTCTTATTCTTCAATTACAATCCCAAACTTTCACCATTTTCTTTCAACACTCTACCCATCACTCTTATCAAAGGAAAGACTGGAACAAACACCCTAGATTCTCAGTTGATTTCTACCATAATATAAGCTTATGATTATTTCATTTATGTTCTCTCAGAATTTTCTAACAAACTGGTTATGTGCCTTACCTACTTAAAGTGAGTACCTGGGAGGACATATATCAAAAGCATATGTAAGGTACTTCTGATGTTTAGAATAATAAAGACCTCTGGAAATATACTCTCCCATAAAATCAATGGAAACACTGGGGAAATTTTGATAATCAACTTTTTCAGAAGTCTGAAAGCTAATCAAAGGATTACAACAATTTGAGGTGTGCTTCTTTATGAAAAATGTTTAATTCTCAGTGAGCTTTGTAACATTTTAGTTGATCCTTTTTCCATTCCCTGATCCCCAAGTCTGTGGTAGCCTTAAAAATGAGTAGTCCTCAAATTGCATTGGAAATCAAGAGCTTAGTAGTTATTGATGAGCCTGAATGGATGGGGAAGAAGAAGTTTGGAGATCCTCAAAAGCCACATCTTCACAGTATGATCATTTACTTGACAGGGCAGTTTCCTGAAAACCATTCATAGCTCTTGTCTATATTTTACCCGATTCTTAGCTCTGGAGGCACAAATAGCCTTTTCCCATGAGGTATCTGCAAAAAACAATCAGTGACGATGATTTCATATTTCAGTTTTCTGAAGTAATAGTGGTCTGAGCAAAACAGAAGTTGATGAAATATCTTAAAAGGAATCTTGGGGAATGAGGAATGATTAAGTGCTCATATAAAAAGCTCCAACATGTGCCTGAGAATCTAGAACACACACATTTGCAGTGCCATGGGTACTGCTGTAACCAGACAACCAAGTGGTCCAGGCTGCCTGTTAGGACTTCAACCAATTAAGCAGAGACAGAGTTGAATCATTTATTGCAATAAAGCTGACAGTATGGGAGAGCAGCAGGTCATCCACAAAAATCTGCTCTGCACCCCACCACCATAAGCCAGCTTCTTCTATTGAGTGGATGGACAAAGATATACATGGGAAATTACATATATGGGAAATTAAAAGGGCTATTTTCCAGGCTTTTCCTGTGATAGCCCTACTTGGCATAGTTTCTTGGGCCCTCCTTGAACTCTATACCATCGCTTTCCAGACAATGTTTCCTCCTGACTTTCCTGCTTTTATGCATGCATCTCACTTCTAGTATTTCTCCCTGCCTGCTCTGAAAAAAATGATATTTCTCTGAATTTTATCCATATCCTTCTTATTTCACGCTTTTTGTCTTCTTAGAGTAATCTTATTTATTTAAATGATGCCAATCACTGAATATATGTTTAAGAATGCCAAATCTATAAACTCTCTCTGCCCTTTCTCCAGAGCCCTCATATTCAGCTTCTAAATGATGCCTTCTGGATGTTCTAGAGGTACCACAAAATCAATGGCTGTTGATAGTATCCTGAGAGCTTATATGCATTTCAGTTTGGCATTGGAATATTGCTTTGGATTTTTTAGAGTTTTGGTTTAGGTTTATTTTTCCCTCTAAAGTCATATACCCTTAATTTCTTTGGCTCATATTGAGGGCACAAATAAAGCCACCCAAAATGTAGTCGCAGGTGAGTAATGGTTATTAAAACCTGAAAGGAAAACTACTAAATACCAGGCTGACTGTTCAGAACAGATAATTTTATTCCCTAGGAGCAAGGGTATAATTTAAGACTATAATTATTGATTTTAAACATTCCTTCTAGAAATGACTTGAGGTAGTATGCATAAATTAATTTGATGTTATAAACTATAAGTCACCCATGTTTAAACTTCCTCCCTAATTGCAGAGAAATTCAAATTTAAATTCATTTCCTCCAGTTTTGTTGCATCCTAATTAAATGATAGCCAGAGAGAACTCTGGAAATAGTGAATATATG
This sequence comes from Lasiurus borealis, assembly GCA_004026805.1. Classification (NCBI taxonomy): domain Eukaryota; kingdom Metazoa; phylum Chordata; class Mammalia; order Chiroptera; family Vespertilionidae; genus Lasiurus; species Lasiurus borealis. The sequence goes on along the minus strand of PVJN01000924.1, from coordinate 151,657 downwards.
CAGAAAAACACATTGGGGATCCACTGTGGACATGGACAGTCTAGAGTAACTAACATAATCTGTGTATAGACACTCTCAAGCGCAACAGAGTAGTGTAAACAAGCTAGCTAATTATATCCCCAAGGAGTGGCATTGCTAATCCTTGTGTCTGTCTTCTTTTATTGCAAAATAAAACAAAATATCTCTTTGGGGGTGAGCAGCTTATTGGTAAATTTTTATATCAAGTTGTAAAATGTTAACTTCCCCCAGTCAAAAAATTTAGAAAACTTAAAAAGTAGTATTGTAAGTAAAATGATTTCATTTTTCAGAATCCATAAACAATTATTCTGTTTCTCATTTGATGTTTTAATGAGATGGTCAGTTTTTTTCCTCTTTCTTGTGAAGGCATGTATTGCATATTGCTATGTGCTGCAAAGGATAAGATGTGATTATTGTTATTAAAGTACATAAGAATTTTATAATTCCCAAACAGCTATAATAAATATTTTAGTAAAGCTGTAACTAGGTGATGAAATATATTAATACAGAGTGGGGCAAAAGGAAGTTTACAGTTGTTCGTATGGAAAATAATCCTATTGAATAAAGAGAGAATATGCTAATTGACTATCACTCCATCCCAAAGATGGCTGCACCCACAGCTGAAGCCAAGTTCCCATAAAGAGCCTTAATGAACAATCAACAGGGATCTGAGGCTATGCCCTCCTGCACTCCGATAGGGCTTGACAGGGGACTTCAGTCCCCACTCCCCACCCCAACACCAGGTCAGGGGACCTCAGACTGCACCTCTTGCCCAGCAGGCTTGATGGGGGACCTCAGGCCATACCCCCAACCCAGCACCAGGCTAAAGGACCTGAGGCTATGCTCCTCTCCCTGGCTAGGCTTGACAGGGGAACTCAGGCTGTGCCCCCCACCTTGGCACCAAGCTGGGGGACCTCAGGTCATGCCCCCACCTCAGGCCTCGACCCCTGCTCAGCACCAGATGAGGGCACCTGAGGCCACGGCCCCCTGCCTGGTGGGGCTTGATGGAAAACCTCAAGATGTGCTTCCCGTCCTGGTGCTGGGCCAGGGAATCTCAGGCTGCTCCCCTCCACAACCCCAGCGCAAAGCCTGGGGACCTCAGGTAGTGCCCCCCACCAGGTGGGGCTTGACAGGAGACCTCAAGATGCACCCCCAGTGCTGGGTCAGGGGAACTCAGGCCAGGAGACCTCAGATCTCACCCTCCACCCCAGCACCAGGCCAGGGGACATAAGGCTGCATCCCCCTGTCTGGCTGGGCTTGACAGAGGACCTCACATTGCACCCTTCACCTGTCAGGGCTTGACAGGGGATCTCAGGCCATGCTCCCCACCTAGCAGGGCTTACTGGGTAACCTCAAGGTGCACCCTCAGTGCTGGGTCAGTGGAACACCGTGTCCCACACCCAGTGGGGCTTGACAAGGGATCTCAGGCCACGTCTCCCACTTGGTGGGGCTTGGCAGGGGACCTCAAGGCATACCCCCGACTCGGTCTGGGCTAGGGGACCACAGGCCATGGCCCCCATTCTGGTACTGGGCCAGGGGATCTGAGGCTATTTCTTCTGCCCAATGGGGCTTGACAAGAGTGGGACTGGCCAGGTCTGGATCTAGACCAATGGGGGCAGGGGCCAGCTGGGTCTGGTTCTTATGTGATTTTGAGGCACATGTGGGTGGGCAGGGACTTGACTCTGGTCCCATGGTGTGCCCCAGACTCTGATAGGAGGAAGGTTTTCATATATATTTTACTAACTTTATTTCATCTCTGATACTTCTATTAAAGAGAAAGGGCAAGTAGCAATATTAAATTATTTCCTCTAATTAATTATCTTTTTTAAGGCTTTTATTACTTTTATTTTATTTTTGCTGATATAATGTGTGATTTTGAAGTGTTGTGTTTTTTTTTAACTAAATCTTTATTATTCAGGTTATTACATTTGTTTCTCTTTTTTCCCCTCCATAGCTCCCCCTCCACCTGGCTCTCACCCCTCCCTCTACCCTTAATTGATGAGTCCATAGGTGTATGATTTTTGTCCAGTCTCTCCCTGCAGCCCCCTCACCCCTTTCCCCCTGAGAATTGTCAGTACTCCCTTTCTGTGCTCCTGATTTTATTATATTCACCAGTATATTCTGTTGATAAAAATTTTAATTCCCTTAATTTTTAGATTCATTTGTTGATAGATATGTATTTGTTGTTCACAATTTTTTATCTTTCACCTTTTTCTTCTTTCTTTCCTTAAAGAATACTTTTCGGCATTTCATATAATACTGGTTTGGAGTTGATGAACTCCTTTAGCTTTTTCTTCTCTGTGAAGCTCTTTATCTGCCCTTCAATTCTGAATGATAACTTTGCTGGATAGATTATTCTTGGTTGTAGGTTCTTGCTATTCATCACATTGAATATTTCTTGCCACTCCTGTCTGGCCTGCATCTTTTCTGTTGAGAAATCAGCTGACAATCCTATGGGTGCTCCCTTGTAGGTAATGAACTGTTTTTCTCTTGCTGGTTTTAATATTCTCTCTTTGTCTTTTGCTCTTGGTATTTTAATTATGATGTGTCTTGGTGTAGTCTTCTTTGGATTTCTTTTATATGGGGTTCTGTGTGCTTCCTGGACTTGTAAGTCTATTTCTTTCACCAGATGTGGGAAGTTCTCAGTCATTATTTCTTTAAATAGGTTTTCAGTATCTTGTTCTCTCTCTTCTTCTGGAACCCCCACAATTCTGATGTTGGTACACTTGAAGCTGTCTCAGAAGCTCCTGACATTATCTTCACATTTTTGAATTCTTTTTTCTTCTTGCTTTTCCAGTTGAGTGTTTTTTGATTCTTTATATTTCAAATTTTTCACTTGATTATTGCCTTCCTCTAGTCTGCTGTTAGGTCTCTGTATATTTTTTATTCCAGTCAGTGTATGTTTAATTTCTAGTTGGTCCTTTTTCATCTCTAGTTGGTCCTTTTTCATCTCCTCTTGGGTCTCGCTAACTTTATCCAACTTTTCTAGCATATTCTCGAAAAACCTTATAAGTGTGGTTTTGAACTCTATATCCAGTCCTTTGTTTTCCTCCATTTCTTTTGTCCGTGATCTCTTCCTTTGTCTCTGCATTTTCACTATGCTGGGAGAACTTCTGTGTTGGATTCAGACTTCTGGTACAAGAATTGTAAAACTGCAAAAGCCTCTCTGTTGAGCTTGGGATGGGTGGAGTCTCAGGGCTTAAGGGACCGCTTTAACTTCCAGTTGGCCCTGCCTTCCATGGCCTCTGGTCTCACGTGACTCTGGGAAATCGCTGGAGTGGTTCCTGTGCGCACGTGCAGTGCCTCTAGACCGCTGCCTTTCTGACTCCCCAGCACTCTGGGACCATATGAGTCTGGGTCCCCAGGGTTTTGCCCGAAACTGGGGTTTAGTGGAGTTAGAAATGTTGCAGTTGGGAGGCTCTGTCTGTGCCCACCCGTGAAAGCCAGCAGCACATTTAACAATCCGTTTTCTGTGCACAGTGCTATGCGCACCACCAGACTTCTGCCCTAAATTTTTATGCACTTCTCCCTTTTCACAGTCCAAATACCCCTCATATGAGTCTTGCCTGGACCTGGGGTTCAGTGCCGTAGGATAATGGGTTCAATGTTGGGAGTCTCCATCTCCCTCCTGTCAGAAAATGTGAGCCAAGTACTCTGGCACCCGCTCTCTCCATGTGTACGTCTCTGTACCTCAGCTTTTTGCAGCTCCTCTGGGTCTCTGTGAGCCCCTCTCTTTCCTTCTTGTTGTAGAATTTCCACTCAGCCAGCTTTCCTGTGGCTCTGGATGCTGTCTGTTCTGTCTTTTAGTTGTAGTTTTGAAATTGTTGTGTGAGGCAGCAATGTAGGTGTTTACCTATGCCACCATCTTGGATTCTCTCTAATTATCTTTTAATGTGCACCTATTTTGTGCACTGGGCACAAAATAATAAATAAACAATAATAAATAAATAATAATAATACTATAATAAATAAATAATAATAATACAAGAATAAACTCTGTTTCAAGTACTCATAACTGTTAAGTCTACTTTTGTCCCACCTTATATGCAATAACCAATTAGAAAAACTCACAGTACTCATTTAACAAGCTTAAGGATTTTTCATATGCTTATTGTCCAATTGTATTTAATTTTCTGTGAATTTACTGCTCATATCCTCATTTTGTATTTTATTTTTTATCTTATCACCATGCCTGTTATTTGACCTGACATTTTATATTTGTAAACAAAAAATCAGGGGTGCTTCTGCTGGTAAGGCATCTTTCTTACCATGACAGAGCCAATTTTAGAGATATGGATAATGAGTAAACTTCGGTTACTGTCACATTTATCATATCTAGTTATAAAGAAGCAACAGTAGAGCCCTGGCTGTGTAGTTCATTTGGTTAGAGCTCTGTCCCAATACCCAAGGTTGTCGGTTGGATCCTCAGGGAAAGCACATACAAAAATCAATCAATTAATGCATAAATAAGTAGAAGAACTAATCAATGAATTTCTCTCAAATCTATCCATAATTTTTTTAAAAATCCACAGAAGATAGCTATAATATGACAAAATAATGTCATCTCTTACCATATGTGATATATAATATATGCTACATATCATTAAATAAATATTTTGACTTTTAGAAATTCAATAATTCAAATTTAGCTATAATATTTATAGTTTTTGTCACAATCTTAATTTTTATTTATGAGAAACAGGTTAATACTCTGCATGGATATGCTCAAATTGCTATTAACTTAACATAATCCTTGAGAGGTACCTGGTGCAATATTTGAGCTTTTCTTTTTTAACTCCTCTGAATTTAACTTTTTTCCCATTCTTCTTATTTTGTAAGAAAATTTATACTATTTATTTTTCTTTCTCCCCTTCTTTCCTTTTTCTTGGAAGGAGCATAGTTGAGAGTGTAAAGAAGAAAGTAAAGCTTTAAAAATTATCTGGCTTAAAAATATATGTGAAAAAGGCCAATTTCACCTTTAGGGTCCATAGTGCAACTGGAAATAACTGGTCCACTCTCGTAATCATTCCGTAAGTACAGATTTATTTCTGTAGAATTCGGAGAAAGAAGCAACAATAGATTAAACCTGATTGCCAATCCATTTTAGGCAATCAGAGAAACAACAGTGGAATTTACAACATCACACAGATTAATGGAATGCCATAAGGATTTTGCAATATAGAGTTTTTGGTGAAATTAATAAAGGGGATTTAATTTAGATGCTAGCACTTTGTTCTGTGGTTGATTTGTTGGCTTTTTCAAAAATGTGTGTGTGTGTGTTGTTGTTGTTTTTGTACCTTATATAGATACCTACACAAACAGTAGAATTATTCAGGTAGGAAAATTAACATTGATACAATAATGCTAACTTATCAACAGAACACATTAACATTTTTCCTACAGATGAAACCAACCCTCTGACACCTCAATTTCAGATTTATGGCCTCCTGAACAGTGAGAAAATAGATTTCTGCTGCTGTTAGCCATCCCATTTGAGTTAATTTGTTATGGCAGCCCTAGGAAAATAATACAGTTGTCATAAATGTTGTGCATATAAATTTTTACTGTGATTATAAAGTGTTATTTGTAATATTTATGTCCTGAGAGCCACATTGATATTTTCTATGCGCTTAATATATGATTATTTGTCTTTTTATGAAGGTTACCTGGTGCTTTAGAAGAAGATGCGTTTTTTTTTCCAGAGAATAAATTCCAATATCCATCCATAATATCTACCTTATTGATTTTTGTTTAGGTCTTCTATCCTTATTTACATTTTGTCCACTTAATGTGTCTTCTACTATTAAAAGTGTTTTATTAATGTATTTTACTACTTATTGTAATTTTATTCCTATCTCCTAGCATTTGTTAATAGTTTGTACTTCATAAAGTCACTCCTGTATCACACAGAACATGAATATTCACACACGTTATGTTTTCATTGTGAATTGTGGGCTTTACATTAAAAAGCACCCATCTTTATCATGTTTAAAGCTTTTGCTTTGAATTCCACTTTGTCTGATATCAGGATTGCTACCTCTGCTTCCTTATGGTTTTTATTTTGTTCATATATTTTTCATATATTTCTGTTTGTCCTTTTCCCTCTATGTTGAATCACTTTGTTTTAGGTTTGTCTTTTGTACAAAGCATGTGGATATCTTGTATTTAAGATGAAAAAAAATTTTGTCAATAGGGATAGATACATTCACATTTATATCTACAGCTTCTTTATTTAAGATCAACTCAGTGTTAATATTTTGTTATATTCTGATATATGTTCACTGTTTTTCTTTCTCTGTAAAATCCATGTTCATCGTTTTTTACCAGATGTACACATATACACACATATACATACTTTTAAAGCATGATTTCTTGTCATCCTAATGTTTACCTCTATACTTAAATATTTTTAAATGTGAATAGTTCCATAGTATTTTATTACCTTTTGTACTATGGCTTTTTTTGAAATTATGCTGAGTAGTGTGCTCCCCAATTCTTGCTGTTCTTTTATATTTCTCAACCCTATATTTTCCTCTCTTTTTTCTTTCATCAAGCAATTGCAAAAAGCATATCTTACCTGTCTGCCCCCACACTCCTCCCCAGAACCCATGTGTTCTAGAGATGGCACTTCAGATGTCTGCATTTTTTTGTGAGATTCCATGTGCATGCTACTAAGCACTATATTTATATTTTCAGACTTGTGAATGACTCAGTCTCCCTGGTGTGGGTTTTAAAACCTGTTGTTAGCTTCTTTCTTCTCTCTTCCTGTAGTTATTATCCGTCTGCCTTTTCTTGTAACAGAGTCCTACTTTGGAGTAGATTGACACAGAAAAGTGAAACCTCTTTTGCTGAAATTTGTTCTTTCCTCATGTTTACTTAGAGATTTTTAAGTTTAGGCATTCTGTCTTCATGTTATGCTGAAGGTGGGGCTTTTGCATGGCTTCATTTTTTTTCTTATTACTTTGTATTACTTTTTTAGGGACTATTGGAAGATACGAACTAGTAACTGAATGGTATCCCCCCAAATCTCTATGGTGAAGCTTTAGCCCCCTATGTAACTATACTGGAGATTGGGCATTTAAGGAGGTGATTTGGGTTGAATGAGATCATGGTAATGGAGTCTCAATCCCCTTATCAGAAGAGAGAAAGAAAGACATTAGAGTTCTCTCATGCTCATTCCATGAGAGAACACACAACACACACACACACACACACACACACACACACACTGTTGGAAACCAAACATTGTTCTCACTAAATGGATGTAAACAGGAGGCCAGAAGGCTGGTCAACCTTAACTGCTCTGAAAGGTCAGAGCTAATTACTCACTGTTTAGTTGAAATATTGTTAGCTGAAGCAGCCTCTACCTGTTTGTTTCATGTTAATTTCTGTTTTGTTATTTCCTGCCTAAAGACTAGGGGTGTGTTCCAAAGCCTTAATAAAAGGGAGAAAAAGGCCAGAGCAAGTGGTAGTCCTTTCCACTAGAGGAAGACTCCTACCTGGCCCCGCAATATCGCCAAATTAATGTTTTCTAGTCTCTCATTTCCTTTGTGTGCAGCCTCCTTCAGAACCCGAACATTGAACCACACGGGAAGTGGAAAGAGGTTCCCACAACACACAACAAAACAAACAAACAAACAAACAAACCAAAACCAAAACACAGTAATCTGCAAGCCAGGAAAAGATCCCTGGACCTAAAACCAGATCTGCTGGCACCTTGATCTCTTGGACTTCCAAAATCCAGCACTGAGAGAAAATAAAGCCCTCTTTCTTTCTTTCTTCCTTCCTTCCTTCCTTCCTTCCTTCCTTCCTTCCTTCCTTCCTTCCTTCCTTCCTTCCTTTCTTCCTTCCTTCCTTCCTTCTCCTCTATTGTATGGAGTCCACCCTCAGGGTCTGAACACTGTCACAATTCTTTGCCACATGGTTCTCTCCTTAGGTAGGTCACTACATGGTTGCTTGCTTCTTTGAGCAGTGCATGAGGTAAAATATCTCAGGTAGGATCCCTCTCCCTGTCCATTTCAAAGATTTCATCTTGATTAAGCCAGGCCCATCCAGGTTAATCTCCTTTTTGACTAACCGAATTGGCATCTTAAATATACCTGTAAAAATCCCTTTACCTTGACATATTAGCTTAAAGCAAGTCACAGATTCTACCTAAACTCAAGGAGGGGGGATTATACAAGAACATCACTTATTGGGGCAATGGAGTTCACCTTATACTGTGTCTAGGCAATGGTGGAGCAATTTAATTCCATTAAATTAAATAATCAGTTATTGATCAATTACTATGCACCGGACACTCTTTTACTAACCCATAAATAGATAAGCACAGTTTATGTTGTTAAACACCCAGATAAAGAGATGCTCAGGAAAGAGAGAGAGAGAGAGAGAGAGAGAGAACGCATAAAGCAGTAACACCGAGTTCCATCTGACAATTAAGGGAGACATTATTGGAGAAGATATGACATTAGGAATATAAATGTGTTTCAAGGGTGCAGAGAGGAAATAAGAACATTGTAGAAAAGAGAATGGCAAGAGCAATGGCAGAAAGACATAAAAGAGCATAGTATGTCAAGGGCACCAAGAGTAACTCAGTATTGCCTTGGCATTTACGACAAGGTAGATGATGTTGGAATGGTTAGCAGGAGCCAGGCATGAAAATACTCATATGTGATTTCAAGAACTTGGACAGATTATAGGAAATAATTAGAGGGCATCAAAAAAAAAATCTGAGTAGTGAGATGAAGGCAGTTTTAAATATTGAGACATTCTGGTTAAAAATAATGATACTTACCTAGGGAAGTGATGGTGGATATGGAGAAAGAGGACACATTTCAGGAAAAAATTAAGAGTTCAGGTAACAACACTCAATAATTGATTTGATGCAGGGTCAGCAAAGAGAGGTGAAGCAAAAAAGATCTTCAGAATTTTAGGTAAGGGATAGATGAATAGGGGATATGGAAAACTGAGATAACAACAAAGAGGCAAGAACAAAGTATAGTTTGTTATCAACTCTGTAAAAAATAACTACACAGTTAATGGCTGACTATAAATATATTGTATTTCTGAAGGTTAGAAGTTTGACAGCTGTCTTCACAAGCTAAGATTAAGACTGTAGTCCTCTTAGAAGCCTCTGGGAAAGAACTATGTCTTTCCCTCTTCCATTTCCAAGGGCCAGTGTGGTGGGTTACATTTGATTTACCTGGATAATCCAGAGTAATCTTCCTACATTAAGATCAACTATTTATCAACCTTAATTTCCCTTTGCCATGTAACTTGGCCAATCCACACGTTCCAGGGATTAGTACCAAGATACAGGATCGCGGTACAGACTGCTTTCCAGAATCTGCTCTCAGAACTGCAATGATACCTATCCAACTCACGTACAAAATACCTCAACTCCTTCAGATTTTCCCAAAGGTCTCAATACCACGCAGGATCAAATCAAAGTAACTAAACGTCATCTAAATCCCCTCCGTTCAAAAGCCTTAGATTATTCCTGAAATGCATTACGACAAGTAAGAGGTAATAGTTATTGATATTCTGGTTCAAAACATGTGAAGACGTAAGTAAATGAAGAATCACAAGTGTCAAGCAGTTTCACAATCCTGACAGGCAAATAAGCCCCTGTGTTTTCTGCCTGCTGCCTCTGGGTCCTCAAAGCTAGGCCCTCTAGGCTCAAGGCCCTGCCTTCTGGATCGGCATTCCTTCCCATGAGTTGTAGCATTTACAGCTGAGAAGTTTAACCATGTGCAGAATTTTGGAATTCTGATAGACTCCTTTTGCTTTGTACTCCTTTCTGTTCCTTTTAGTCCCAGCTGGCAGTGTCTCTGTTGGTATAACATTTTCAAGAATTCTGTGTGTATCCCCGGTATACAATGGAGTTCACTTCAGTAGACAAAAGGTCTGTTCACAAACACCTCCTAGATAATCCCAGTTCTATTCTCAGGTTCTGCTGACATGAAAGTGGACATTTCCCGAGTCACACACTTAATCTCCTCAAATAGCCTTTTGTGTGACAGACTACTCTGACCTTTGGATCAGCCACAGCCTTAGCTTTTTTAGACTACATATTCTTGACAGCAAATCTGTTGATTTTAGTATCTTCCACAATATGAATGAAAATTTCCCAAATCATCAAGCCTTGGTTCCATGTTTTGTCATTTAAGAATTATTGCCTTAATTTATTTATTTTCCTTTGTATTTTTTGAGAAGCAGCAGGAAACCAGGATGACTGTTCAATACTTTGCTAGGAAATCTCACCTACATACCCAATTTATAAACTTTCTTTCCCATGTAACTGTAGGTAACAATTTTGCCAAGCTTTCTGCTACTATATAACAAGGATCCTCTTTCTTCCTTTTCAAAAGCATGTTCCTTATTTCCTCCTGAGGCCTCCCCAGCAGATCCTTTCATGTTTGTACTCCTACTGACAGTCTGTTCATGACAATTTCAGTGTATTCTCTAAGGTGATAATAGTTTCTCTGTCATGCTCCTCACTTCCTTCTGAGTCCTCACCAGCATAGTTGTTATTATCCATATTTCTACTCACAGTCTATTCAGGACAATGTAGGTTTATTCTGTTATGCCCCTCAGTGTTTTTCCAGCCTCTGCCCACCACCCAATTCCAAAGCATCTCCCACAGCTTTAGGTCATTTCTAGAGTCGCATCCAACTTCCAGGCATCAAATTCTGTGTGAGTTTCCTAGTTGCCACAAACATAGTAGCTTAAAACTGAAGGCAACATTAGTATGACCTAACATGGGTCTCACTGGGTTAACACCTAGAAGTCTGCAGGGATGACTTCCTGATTGGGGGGTCTGGGAAAACATCTGTTTCCTTGCCTTTACCAGCTTCTGGAGGTCAAACCCTGTCTCTGCCTCATGCTCATCTGCATAGTCAGCACCTCAGGCTGTCGCTAACTATTCTCACATGGACACAACTGCCTGAAACTTTCCCTTCCTCTTTAATTTTTAAGCAACCTTGTGATTCTAATGGGCTCACCTGAATACTCCACTTAATCTTCTTGTTTTAAGGCTAACTGATTAACAATTCAAATTCCATCTGCAACTTTAATTCCCCTTTGCCATGTAACCCGATAGATTCACGTATCCCAGAGATTAATATGTAGACATTTTGGCAGTGGATAGCATGACTCTGCCTACCCTAAGCAGCTAGGGAGGACTTTGACGAGTTCAGTTCAGGACATGTGAGTAAGAGGTGCATCCTGATGTCCAAATGAATAAATCCAGGTGGCAGCTGAATGAACAAATCTGCAAAGTTTGGCAAGAAGACATGCATAATGTATGGCTTTTAATACCTTTAATGCGGCGGTTTTCTGAGAACTTGTTTAAAAGGCATTTTTTTTTTTCAAGGCTTACTGTAAGACATTCATTATGAGGACATGAAGGTCCAAGAATACACATTTATCAGATAACCCAGGTGGACCCAACATAGGTGCTGTTCTAATGATTCTTAGTGAAACACTTGGATCTTATTACTAGAGGTTGGGTATTCTATATTATAAAAGCTTAATATGCAAATTGTCCACTCAGGCAGGTGTTCGACCCAGAGACCAGGAGTTCAACCACTCACTATGATGTCTGCTGATCACAAGGGCCAGCAACCAACCTCTCATGGTGCCTGGGCAGGGTGCTACAGCCTCTTGCTGGCTACCTAGGGATGGGGGTGATGGGGACAGAGGTGCGGTGAGAATGTGGGGTTTTAGCTGAGCTTGCTCTCACCTCATCTGCTACCTGCCTCTGGCTCACATGGCAGGGAAGCCCTCATGCTCAGGTGCTGGGTGCCCACAAGGAGCCTGCCCTGCACCCACATAGCTTCTTCCAGGTGAGCCAGGCCATAGCTGCTGGGACAGCAGGGGCTGATCAGGCTTCCTGTGAGTTTACACAGGAGCCAATCTGTGAGGCCAGCTTCCATGTGGCACTTCCATGTTGTCCAGCTGAGCTCACTGCATCTCCATATGGGGACTCAGGTGGAGGGGGTGGGTGGGGGCCTGGGGGCCCAGGTGCTGCCCAGGCCCCAGAGGTCAGCTGGGACCTGTCCTTCCATGCCAGATGCTCAGGCTTCGATCCCTGGCCAGGCAAAGGGACTGCACCAGTTCACCAATTTTGTGCACCAGGTCTCTAGTGTATGAGAAATGGTAGAGGTAGTTATCAGATGACCTTGGCATGGAGCATCAATGTAGTCAAAAGTGTGGGCGACTGAAGAAAAAAAGAAAAGAAAAAGTAAAATATCTCAGGTGCTCCAAAGCTCTAGGTAATAGATATAAAATACTAATAGATAACAAAATACTGTTTTTGTAAATAAGATGATTGCCCATCAGACAAGCAGTTACAGAGCTGAGGGGGTCAGAGGTCATGGTGTGGTACAAAGAAAGAGAAGTTAGAAAAAAAAATCCAAACCTCTCTGTTCCAGCCCTGAAACTGCACACTACAAGCCTTGACCTTGGGAAAGTCACCGTATCTCCCAGTGATACCCTTTTTCACATCAATAACATGTCTAGGCTTAACATCTAGAGTTTTGAGAAGCAAATTATATAGAATGTGGGAGATCTCTGTGAATAACAATTGTATATGTGTATTGGCAAATAAAAAGATTTAGAAAAACTATCATAGAGAAAAAAGAGTTGAAAGCAATAAGAACAGTTATGAACTGAATGAAACATGAATATTGGTACCAACACTTGGTAAGTTTAATTTAAAAAACCCTATTCATGTGAGAGTCTTAGTGTTTCTTCTTGCTCTATGTGTATACACACACACACACACACACACACACACACACACACACACACATTTTATCTAAATTTTTTCTTTCTGCTATTAATACATGCAGGATTGTAACAAGTTCTGTTCTCAAATTACATCAGGCAATGGATTGCTCTGATCCTCAACTCAGAAAATCTCATTTTCAAATACTGAGCCTTGACTTTGATTACTTTCTAAATAACTTGGTTCAAGAGCCTTGCTTTTGTGTAAATAAGAAATGCATTCTTGAAAACTATATGTACAAAATAGGATTAAGGAGTAAAGAAGACAAGCTAAAGATTACAGAAGAAAATAAAACATTAATTGAGAGAAACAAAAACAAAATATTACTCTATAAACATACTCACATTTTTTAAAATATAAAAAAACTATCAAAAAGGGATAAACAAATGGATTTGTGTAAGACAATAGATTTTAAAATGGCACAATCTGTTAAAAACCAAAGATAATTTGGAATATTTCTGTAATTAGTGTTCATAACATTAGAAAATGCATATTAAAATAAAACTCACTTTGAAGCATTTGGGGGGGGATAAGCAATGTGTAGAATTGGTTACATTACATTTATGAGTGTTTTGTTTGTTTTTATTGTTGTTGTTGTTCACTAAGAAGCGATTTAAATTTTCTTCTTTGAGAATAATGTATATTTTAAACTATTATTTTGTTTGAAATTTTCACAAATATTGACAATTTTAGCATAACCATGTGAAATTATTATTTTTTAATTCTGATGTTTAAATTCCCAAAAGCTACCAAACATTAAATAGAATCCCTCTAAAACAGCAGTTCTCAACCTGTGGGTCGCGACCCCTTTGGGGGTTAAACAACCCTTTCACGGGGGTCGCCTAAGACAATCAGAAAATGCAGATATTTACATCACGTTGCATAACAGTAGCAAAATTTCATGGTTGGGGGTCACCACCACATGAGGAACTGTATGCAAGGAAGGTTGAGAACCACTGCTCTAAAACAATATAGTTTGTATAAAAAGTTATCACTGAAAAGATTACCTACTGAAAATCCACAATGTATTGATTCCAATATTAATCAAAGTTGAATAGCAGTATTATAACATAAAAAGTGATTTATAAGAAATAAGAGTCAACCATTTTAATGTAGTCAACTTAAAACCCTCTAAAGTTGTTTTATTTTTCCTATTACATCCTGACTAGAATAAAGGGTAAAATTCGAGCCCTGGCCAGTTTGGCTCAGTGGATAGAGCCTATGGATCGAACGGTCCCACGTTTGATTCTGGTCAAGGGTATGTACCTTGGTTGCAGACTCTTCCCTGACCCTGTCCTAGGCCCATGCAGGAGGCAACAAATTGATGTGCATCTCTCACATCCATAGTTCTCTTTGTCTTTCCTTCTCTCGTCCACTCTCTTTATTTCTATTTTTTATTTTTTAAATATATTTTATTGATTTTTTACAGAGAGGAAGGAAGAGGAATAGAGAGTTAAAAACATCGATGAGAGGAAAACATCGGTCAGCTGCCTCCTGCACACCCCCCACTGGGGATATGCCCACAACCAAGGCACATGCCCTTGACCAGAATTGAACCTGGGACCCTTTAGTCCACAGGCAGATGCTCTATTACCAAGCCAAACCAGTTTTGGTTCTTCCACTCTCTTTAAAAATCAACGAAAAAAATATCCTCGGGTGAGGATTAATAAATAAAAATAAATAAAGGGGGAAATTTGATTCTTTATCTCTTTTTTATTACTCTTCTTAAGCTATTTAAAGCTGAAATTAATTTAATACTATTTATTGTTATTCACTCAATTTTAGCAATTTTCACTTTCAGTGATATATTTCTTGTAACTCATAGTTGACCCCCAGGTTCTATTCATCTTTGTAGCTTTTATAACTATTGACACACAGTGGGTCTTAATTTTTTATCTAAGCAAAATTAATTAATGAAGGAGAACTGTGTTGATTGTCTCATATGTCATTACCTTCAATAGTATACATTGGACATCTTAAAAAGAAAATGTTTATAAACTGTCTAAAGTTCTAAAGATGCTTTATGACATAAAAATGAAGAATACCTCTTGATCATATGGCTTTATAATTTAAAAAGCAGTAAAATTTGCATAAGTAATTCTCTGAAATCAATAACTGTGGGAAATATACATATAGATGTATATTTATGCTCACACACAGACATATACGTGTGTATGTAAAATAAACTTGATCATTGCTTTGTGCTCTATTTTTTAAAATAATTTATCACACAAATTTGATAAAGGAAAATCACTTTAATGTTCACTGGAGATAATTCTTAGATTGAAGAAAGCTTTCTGAAATGCTCTAAAAAGATTACTGAATGTTTCCAATGAGAAACTCAGCATTGTTGATTTATGTCCTCTTATAAAGTCTCTTTGCTTTTCATTGTTTTTTAGCTATTCCCAACACTGTAAGTGGCAAATAATTCTTGTTCCTAGAAATGACCACTATCCATCAGAGATGTACTTAATTCTTGTCCTTTGGATACTGACCAATTTTGTATATTCATTTTAACATGATTACTGCCTACATATGTGTCAGCTTTTTGGTTCTCTGGATCTCTTATTAATTAAGGTGTTAATAAAATCATCAATAGATATCAATTTCATATTTGTATGGGAGCTGTCATTTTCTCTTTAAAATTTTAAAATTATGCCTTTTTTAAAAAAATACTTTTTATTGATTTTTAGAAAGAGAGGAAGGGAGAGGGAGAGAGAAACATCAATGTGTGAGTGGCTGCCTTCTGCAGGCCCCACACAGGAAACTGAGCCCCAAACCCAGGCATTTGCCCTGACTGCAAATTGAACCAGCAACCTTTCAGAGAATAGATCAGGTGCCCAACCAACAAAGCCACAATAGCCATGGCTAAATTATGCTTTGACATGGGGTTAACATTTTCTTAAGATAGGCCAGAAATGTTGAATGTCACATTTCTTAAGGTCATTTCTAAAAAAGAAAGAGTCAATTTTATGTAAAATATTTAACCTTAAGTTTAATGATTCCTATGGCATTTCATGTGCATTGTATACATTAATCTGAGTATGATGTAATATCCCAAATATTATTCTATTAATGATTTCAACTACTTGATTGCTTTCACGTATTTAAATCTCCTGTTTGGTACATCCAATAGCACTATGTGTAGGCGATTTTACCAGTTAGCAGTTCAATTTCCCTACTTTCTCTGTACCCCTATCAAACATAGTAAGTTTTATAAGTCAAAGAACAGGTATGTCACTTTATTTTATTAATTTGTAATAAAATAAAATGACATATATTGGTCCAAAAATAAGTCATGATTTATTTAGTTTTAGGAGTGTATATCACTATGTAGTCAGATACATATGTATGTAAGTCAGTTCAAATATCTAAAACTATACTGAGGGTATATTACATTCTTTTAAATGTCTGCTTCTCAGTTATTGTTTTTTTGTTGTTGTTTGTTTTGTTTTGTATTTTTTGGGGAACAAAATAAAAAGTCAATGGAAGCTATTTAAAAGATACCTAACAACAATATTGGTAACTTTGCATATAAGAGGATGGCTAATATACAGACAATAGCACTGAAATCTGATCCTCAGCTATATATATATATATAACTCAGGCCAAATTTAACAAAGATATCTGTATATTTTTCTGTCATATAAAATTGAAATAAACTTTTCACTTTTAAATATAGAAAAGGCAGGTATGAAATAGTTTTGGAAACTAGTAAATGAAAAAAATTTTCACTATTAAATATCACTTTATAATAGTAAGCAAAAATATTAACACAATATTAATAGGATGATATCATTGATATTCTAATAAATACCGGTATCATGAAAACATCAAAAAATAAATCAAAAGTAATAAATTCTACTGCTCAAAAATAATAATAATTAAACATTAGGAGATAGCATTTCAGAGAATCTTATATACATGTTTATCAGATAGTTAACTATATATATATATATATATATGTACATATATATATATGGTATAGATATAGATATATATCTATAATATATATATATATGTACATATATATATATGTATATATATATGGTATAGATATAGATATATATCTCAAATATACTAATTTACAGCCACTTAATTACAAGAACTATTATCTACACTAATAAAAGAGAAAGATGCAAGTTGGTCATACCTTTGTAATGCCCATCAGCCAATCAGGAGTGAGTATGCAAATTAACCCAACAAAGATGGTGGATTAATTTAAAATCACAGGCACTGAGTAGCTGGGGGTGGGATACTTGTATCATTGCCATGGCGATGATGCAGGCATTCTGCAACGCCCCAGCCGCTCCTGGCCTCTGGGCAGTGTGGGAAGGCAGAAAGGCAGCTTTGGGTCAGAGCAAAGATAGAAAAGCAGCTCCAGGCTGGAGCAAAGATGGAAAGGCAGCTTTGGCCTGAGTGAAGGCAGTGCAGGCAGTCAGGGGAAGGAAGGCTCATTCTTGCACAAATCTTCATGCATCAGGCCTCTAGTCTACCACTAATAAAAGAGAAATATGCAAATTGACCATACCTTCACTATGCCCACAAACCACATCCACCAGCCAATCAGGAGTGAGTATGCAAATTAACCCAACCAAGATGGCAGTGGCCACAGAGCTGGAGCAAGCAGGAGGCTTGGGCTGTCTCTATGATGGAGGAAGCCAAGCTTCCTAGCCACATTGGTAGGCCCTAGCCTCTGCTCAAGGCTACAAAGTTTCAATTATAGAAGATAAATAAATCCCTGATACTCCCTTCCTGCCAGCCCTGGTCTTTGCTCAAGGAGGCACTGAAAAATAAAAAAATAAAAAAATAAAATAAAAAAAAGGAGGGGCTAGGAGCTTGGGTTGTTGCGGGGTGATCAGGTCAGGATGGGACAGTAGTTGTGGGTGATCAGACTGTTGGGGGTGGGATCATAGGGGTAAGAATACCAACAGGGCTGAAACCGGTTTTGCTTAGTGGATAGAGCATCAGCCTGGGAACTGAAGGATCCCAGGTTTGATTCTGGTCAAGGACATGTACCTTGGTTGCAGGTACATCCCCAGTAGGGGGCATGCAGGAGGCAGCTGATCAATGTTTCTCTCTCATCAATGTTTCTCACTATCCTCTCTATAAAAAATCAATAAGATATATTAAAAAAAAAAGACCAGCAAGGGGGCTAGTTGGGAGTGAGCATGCTATCAGTGGGGGTCAGTTGGAGGTGATCAGGACAACGGGGAGGGGGGAGTTTGGAGTGAGAAGGCCAGCAGGGGGGCAGTTGGGGGCAAGCAGGCCAGCAGGTAGAGTAATTAGGGGCAATCAGGCAGGCAAGCAAGTCAGCAGCTGGAGCCAGCCATCCTGGATTGTGAGAGTGATGTCCAACTGTCGGTTTAGGCCCAATCCTATAAACCAGCAGTAGGACACCCTTTGAGGGGTCCTAGATTGGAAAGTGTGCAAGCCAGGGTGAGGAACACCCCCCCTCATGCACAAATTTCATGCACTGGGCCATTAATAATTAAAATGAAAAAGTGAAAAAGCAAATCTGTGGATATTTTAAAAGAATGAAAGATTATAAACCTATATCCTTCTACATATATTATGAGTAAGAAGAATGAAAATATATTTCTTTGGACAGGGTAGAGTTAGGATTTACAGTGACCAGAAGCTGACTGCCTTCACAATATTTATATTCACTATGGGGATGGAGTACTTGACTGATTCATGAGATGAAACTTGAATTAACTAAAAAATTGACAAATTAGAGCATGACTCCTTTTATGATATTACAAAAATGATTTTGTGTCTTCCTGGTATATCCATCATTTTGTCTGTCTGTTAGAAGTGTTATTTAACTGCTGTTCAGCTTCTTAAAACTTCAATTCATTTAGAGTCAACAGGGATTGGTACATTATATTTAACCTAAGGAACTATAAAAGCTAATATAACTAAATATCTACAAGCTCTAGTCAAGTATACTATCAACATGAAGAATGCAATAGGCAAAATGCAGTACAGAATTATGTATATAATTTTTACATTTTCAGTTTAAAATTATACTAACTATATACTTTGTCTATACTCTAGTATAGTAATTAATACAAGTTCAGCTATTGCTTAAAGATGAAACACATTTTCAAAGCAACATTTTAGATCTGAAAGTTAGTGTTTTATTTCACATTTTAATGCTTATTTGATTTTCTGTTTAATTATTTATGGGGATAAAATTTAACAAAGTTATCTGTATATTTTTCTGTCATATAAAATTGAAATAAACTTTTCACTGTTAAATGTAGAAAAGGTAGGTATGAAATAGTTTTGGAAACTAGTAAATGAAAAAATTTTCACTATTAAATATCACCTTATAATAGTAAGCAAAAATATTAACACAATATTACTAGGGTGATAAAATTGATATTCTAATAAATATCAGTATCATGAAAACATCAAAAAATAAATCAAAAGTAATAAATTCTACTGCTCAAAAATAATAATAATTAAACATTAGGAGATAGCATTCCAGACATTCTTGTATACATATTTATCAGATAGTTAACTAGTTAATAGTATAAATTAGAGTGATATAATAAAATATATGTATTGTTAATTTATAAATAAATATAATGATCCTTGAAGAAATAAAAGCAAGAAGTTGATGAATGAGACTCTATGACTATTCATATGAATACATACATGTCTTATATATACATTAAGAGAGCTTTGTCCTCAAAATAATGAAAGTTTAAGGAGAAATAAAAAAGCAATACTTTGGAATAGAGGTCATATTTTTTAAATTATCTCTTTCAAAGTAGCTGCTTGTATCTATAATAAGGAGATTATCACATAAATATCCCAAATATTTTAGTTTGTTACTACATACTCACATAAATTTTTCTCTTTAGGCTCATTTGTCTTAACTGGGTTAATATATTTCTCAATATCTATTATTTTCTGTAATTATTCCAAATACATTGGGTGTTTCAGAAATATTTAATAAATGTAACATTTTTGTCTATGTCTTATAAAAATAGAATACACATAAAATTTCATGACATTTCTAATTTATTTATTATTTTCTAAAATGTTATTGGTAATTAATTGACATTTAATTAGTTTTACTAGCTCTACAATTTTACTTTTTTAAAAAAGATTTTTGTCAATTGATTTATTTTTTAGAGAGTGCAGAAGGGTGAGGGAGAGAGAGAAACATTGATGTGAGAGGGAGAAACATTGATTGGTTGCCTCCTCTACATACCCAAAATGGGGAAGGAAAACATGACTCAGGTATGTGCCCTGACTAGGAATCGAATCTGAAATTCCTTGGTGCATGGGATGACACTCCGACAAACAGCCAGGGCTACAAGTTTATTGGAAAGAAGAAAAAGAACTTGGGGATCCAAGATGGCGGCAGAATCAGTGGCTGTTATACTCACCTCTTCCCAGGACCAATCTGAAATTATAACTAAAGTATAGCATAATCTGCCTGAATAACCAACTGAAAACTAGAAAATAAGTCTTACAACCAAGAATTTACAGAGCAAGGCACAAGACTGGTAAGAAGGGCAGAGTTGCTGAAAGAGCTGGACGATATACCAAGGGCAGCAGTTCAGATTGCAGAGGGATATCTTAGCTGCAATTTTTTTCCCCTAAGAAGTGTGGGGTTTCAACCCCAACCTGGGCTCCCAAGCCAAGAGCACCAAAGCCAGGAAGAGATATCCATATAAGAACGGGCTGTGAAAATCAGCTGGGAGTCTATCCATGCCCCTCTTTCCTCAAGAATGACTTCTCCTTCACAGGAGATCCACATCTCCATCCTCCCAACTCCCAGAGCCCCTGCCCTGCTGAAATCGGGCTCTGGGTAGAATCTGGGATAGACTTAGGTGTGTAATGGGGGACTTTTTCCCTTCGTATGGCCAAATAGTACAAAGCCCTCCCTTTACAATCTTGGTCTGTTTGGTCCTGAAAACTTCAGCTATCCTCACCCTGGCAACCCCTTGAGATCTTGCCCCATCACAACAGTGTGTGAGTAACCAGTGAATGGCACCTAGACTTGGTATACACTCAGACTTTTTCTGAGTGGCCTCTGACTGGCACCAATATGAACCCGTATCAATATGGTGAGCAGCTCTGGCCCCTACCGGGTGACTCATTGAGAACCTATTACATGGAATGCAAATACTACCAAAGGCTCTTTTAGTGACTGAGCTTAAAAGGCAGCCAGCAGACAGAGGTAGGTAGATCTCAGGGTGCCTTGAACTTTTGCTGACCTGCCTCTGGACCCAGTGCTGGTAAAAGCTGGCCTTGTGCCTAGCTTTTTCCTTTCCCCACACACCACAGTGCAGTAGAGGCAGCTAAAAACGGTGGATAGCTTTGTAGCTCAAAAATGATTGCTCAGAGTTAGCTTTTGGCAGCATCTGACCTTGGCCTGCACCAGAGTGCCTCCCTAAAGACCCAGAATAGACATACCCAGTAGCCAGGTTCAAATAACATCAGAGCAAGAGCCAATTAGTTTAACAAGCAGCATATCCTAAGGTAGAGCTCAGCAGGCACAGACTCTGCTGAGGAGAATTTTGTTTCATGTGGTCAGCAGCTGCACAACAGCTCAGACACTGAGGCATGGGTTGTTCCTCACAGTCAGCCAACCTAAGGGTCAGCCCATGTACAACCTGCCAATAGAAATTAAGACTGACTTACAACAGGACAATTATAACCCACATAAAGGACATCCGCAGAGCATCCAGCTCAAGTTAGCAAGGAGACTGCACCACTGGGTACCAAAGGACACTTACTACATATGGCCATCATACCAAGACTGGAAGTCATGTCATATCTATCTAATGCATAGAAACTAACACAAAAAGGCAGCCAAAATTAAGAAACAATGAAATACGCACCAAATAGAAGAACAGGAAAAAATTCCAAAAAAATTGCTAAATGAAACGGGGATAAGCAATTTATCATATATAGAGTTTAAAAAAATAATTATAAGAATACACAAGAAATTTAGGACATAAAAACAAAAAAGAACCAGTAAAAAATGAAGAATAAAATATCTAAAATAAAGAATATATTGGAAAGAATAAATAGTACTTTGGATGAAGCGGAGGATCCAATCAGTGACTTGGAAGACAATGTAGCAAAAAAACACCTGAACAGAGCAGCAAAAAGAAAAAAATAATTTTAAAAAATGAGGATAGTTTAAGGGACAACATGAAATGTAACATCTGCATCACAAGAGTACCAGAATGAGAAATGAGAGAACAAAAGATAGAGAACCTATTTGAAAAAATAATGACTGAAGACTTCCCTAACCTGGTGAAGGAAAATGACATACAAGCCCAGTGAGCACAGAGAGTCCCAAACAATATGAATCCAAAGAGGTCCACACCAAGGCACAACCTAATTAAAAAGGCAAAGGTTAAAGACGAAGAGAGAATCTTAAAAGCAGCAAGTGAAAGACATTTAATTACCTACAAGACTGTCACCTCAATAGAACTTTTCAGGCCAGAAAGCATTGATTGGCATTAAATAGTCCAAGTGATGAAAAGTAAGAACATACTTTACCCAGCAGGGCTATCACTTAAAACTGATGGAGAATTAAAGACCTTTCAAGATGAGAGAAAGCTAAAAAAGTCTGTTCTCAAAAACCATTATCATAAGAAGTTTTGAAGGTCCTTCAATAATAATAATAATTGCTAATGAATATAATGGCAATAAATATGTACCTATCAATGATCACTTTAAATGTAAATGGCCTAAATGCTCTAATCAAAATATGTAGGGTAGGTGAATGGATAAGAAAACAAGACCCATATATATGGTATCTACAAGAGAACCACCTAAAAATTAAAGATACATGCAGGCTAAATGTAAAGAAATGGAAAATATATTTTGTGAAAATGTAAAGGAAAACAAAAGCTAGGATAACAGATTTATATCTGACAAAATAGACTTTAAAGGCTGTTTTAAGAGACAAAGGACACAACATAATGAAGCAATCCAACAACAGGATATAATACTTGTAAACATTCATGCACCTAACATAGGCACACCTAAATATTTTAAGCAAATCTTGAAGGGCATAAAGAAAGAGATTGATAGTAATATAATCAATCTTAACACCCCATCAACATCAATTGATAAATTTTCCAGACAGAAAATCAACAAGGAAACTGTAGCATTAAATGGCCCACTAACTCAGATGGATTTAATTGATATCTTCAAAGCAGTTTACTCCAAAGCAGTAGAATATACATGCTAGAACACAAAACAAGTCTCAATACATTGAAGAAAATTGAAATCATATCAAGCATCTTCTCTTACCCTAATGGCATAAAATTAGAAATCAATCACAGAAAAACTGAAACACATACAAAGACATGGGGGCTAAATAACTTGTTACTAAACAATGCATGAGTTAACAATGAATTAAGAAAAAAATTAAAAAGTAACCTTAAAGAAATGAAAATGAGAACCCAACAGCCCACCTATAGGCCATATTGTGAAAGCAGCCTTAAAAGGGAAATTCAGAGCATTAAAACCTAAGGCAAGGAATAAGAAAAATCTCAAGTAAACAATATGACTTTATACTGAGAGGAACTAGAAAAGAACAACAATAAAAGCCCAAAATGAGTTGAAGAAAGGAAATAATAAAGATTAGAGGAGAAATAAATGAAATAGAATCTAAAAAAATGTACAGAAGATCAATAAAACCAAGATTGATTCTTTGAAAAAAACAACAAAATTAACAAACATTTAACCAGACTTATTTAGAAAAAAAGAGAGAGGACCCAATAAATAAAATCATAAATAAAAGAAAAATAGCAACTGATACCAAAGAAATATAAAGGATCATAAGAGAATATGATTAACAACTATATGCCAACAAATTGGGCAATCTGGATGAAAAGGCTGTTTTGAGAAACATACAAATTATGAATCAGGAAGAATCAGAAAATCTGAATTGACAGATTTCAACTGTAATCTAATGAAATTGAAGAAGAAATCAACCCCAGCTCCCCAAATTATATTCTGTTGCTTTGTTATCTTCCCTCTGAGTCTTTATTTAATTTTTTAAATTTATTAAGTTTTTCTATAAAACACACATGAAACAATTTTTTTCACTGCTCCAGGTTTGTTCTTTATCTGAGTTTTATTCTGTCATCTTTCTTACTTTGTGTGTGTATCAGCTAGTTGTATTATATTTGTTGAATTGAAAGGATCACATTATTAAAATTTCATTTATTACTGAGGTTTTTAGTTATAGGAGTATAGAAACAGGGATGAAAGATTGATTTGGCTTAAAACTGGTCAACTTTCAACTGGATTCTAGCATTCCATGTTGAAAAGGATTTAAGGTACTCAAAAGCTATTTGGAAAATAACTAATGTCAAGAAGAAACTATTATAAAATTACAAATAGACAAGAAAATATTGCATCCGATGAGATCAAATTATATGTGTAGAGAAAATAAATTTTTCAGAGAATAGGAAAGTTAAGGAATTGAAGTCAAAGGTTACTGAAGTGTACTAGAATTTAAAAATCTTATATGAACTAACCACAAAAAAGGTGTCATGATTCTTGCTAAAGCAAAGAATATGGTGGCTAAATTAGAATGAGAATACATGTTACTGATGATAGGAGATCAACAAGCAGTAAAGCCAGGTTGTTGAATGTATTTTTCACAGACACTGAAACCACCAACAATGATAGCAAAGAAGAAAAAACCCAGATAGCTTCTAGCCAGAGTTTTCCTTAAAATGCAGATGTGCCTTTCTGGGGAGTAAGAAATTTTGAAAAATGGAGGGACTTAGAGCCTCATGACATGAATCTCACAGAGGTGATGAAGTATATTGATTTGGAAGCTTCCATGCAGAGTGAGGAGAATGCCAGCTACATCTGGCACATGTACACAAAGCTTCAGATAATGTAGATGATCAAATTCTGGAGGCACTGTTTACTTTTTATATTCAGATGTTAGCATAGAATTTCTCTTTATTATATCTATTTTTCTTCACTACCTAGACCCACAGGCATAGAGCCAGTTAGGGTCTGAGCACAGACTTAAAGCCTAGCCAAGATCTATACTCCCAACCCCCAATTCTTCCACATGAAGTCCAGTTTAGAAGAAAAGGAAGAAAATGCTTTTAAAAGACCTCAAAGCCCTACTTGTATTTTGGTAATATTTGAAGAAGATATATAATACAAAGCACACATCTTTACATCCCTCTTTTTCATCCATTTCCCTTTCTTTAAATTGCTGTAGTTAACTTCATAATCACCCACAAACTATGCATATTTTTTCTAGAACTAATCCAAATGCATTTCCTCAGTGTCTAACCCCTTCCCTCCTGCCTTTCTAGACTTGATTTCCTCTTATCATTGTACTGATGAGGCAACACCAAAGAGCATATCATCTGTTAGTTGGCTTCCAGCAATACCTTTTCAGAAAACAAAACTGGGGAAGAAACCGAGCAGCCAGAGCCAGAATCCCTATTAGCAAGCAGAGAACCGCATACATAATATTTTTTATCCCCCAAAGGGAAACACTTTATAAAATAAACTGTATTATTCTTGTATATAGCAGTATGATTTTAAATATAACTCTAGGTTAAGTATTCTAAGGTTATGCATGATATGAACCTAAGGGAATGAAATTAATTAATACTTACAAGCTCTTTTCACTGATGTCTGCAAATTAGGGACTGATTTCAGAATGATCATGAAATATGTTTCATCCAAATATCGATTTCATAATCCCATGTAGACACATCTCCGTACTGGGTTTCAATATAGACACAAATGTTAAATATCTACTTTTAGCCAGCTTTGGCTTTCACAAGAAACATTTAATGATATAAAATATGTAAAATAATCTGACACTAGCATATAGTACAGGGTGGGGCAAAAGTAAATTTACAGTTATTAGTATGAAAAATGACATAATCTGCCCTAGTTGGTGTGCTCAGTGATTAGAACATCGTCCTGCACACTGGAGGGTCTCTGGTGTGATTCCCAGTCAAGGGCACATACCTGGGTTGATAACTGCCCTGGTCAGGGCTCTCTCATCTTCTCTCTCTCTCCTCTCTCCCTTCCACTATCTCTGAAAAAAAAAAAATCAATGGGAAAAGCATCCTCACTTCTTAAGCAATGATTAAAAATATATAATAGCCATCTGGTGTGGTACAGTGGTTGAGCCTGGACACATGCACCAGGAGATCGCTGGTTCAATTCTCCATCAGGGCACAAGCAAGCATGATCCCCAGGGAACGTACAGAAGGCAATGGTCAATGTCTCTTTCTCATCAATGTTACCATCTCTCTCCCTCTCCTTCCTTCTCTCTGAAATAAACAACATATTTTAAAATATAATAATTAATAAATAACTATTAGGGATAAACTCTATTTCACACACTCACAATGTAAACCTTCTTTTGCCTCACCCTGTATATAGTATTTGGAATGTTCTTTTTCTTCCCTCTTTTCTCAGAGTAAAATAATGGTTGAATTCTAAATGTTGCAGGCAGGGGGAGCGGGGGGAAGATGGGGGAGCTCTTGTTTATCAATTAACAATATTTTAGAAAGACAATGCTCTCTCCTTGTTAGTTTAATATTGAAGTATTAAAAATTATATAAAATATATTTTTTAGGTAAACTAATTTTTACTAAGGATTTTTTAAAGAATTCTCATTTCTTCAAAATAACTAAAACCTTTAAGTGTCACCAAACAGAAGTGGATATTTAAAACACACCCCAGTTCTAATAGTTATGGAATATCACTTGAAAACTGTCATTCCTATGGGTATTAAAAATTTTGCCTTCATTAAATCAAATCACCGGATGCCTACAGACTTGCACTATACTGCCTTTGTCCTTCAAGTGCCTTCTCTGAATTAAGATTTAAGGGCATATGCCAAAACCAGTTTGGCTCAGTGGATAGAGCATCAGCCTGCAGACTGAAGGGTCCCAGGTTCGATTCTGGTCAAGGGCATGTACCTTGATTGCAGGCACATCCCCAGTGGGGGGCGTGCAGGAGGTGGCTGATCCATGTCTCTCTCTCATCGATGTTTCTAACTCTATCCCTCTCCCTTCTTCTCTGTAAAAAAAAAAATCATTTTAATATTTAAAAAAAAAGATTTGAGGGCATACCCTAATTTTTTTTATGAAACTAAAATACAGCAAATAATCAGATGAAATTCATTTTGTACTTAATATACAAATATTGTTGAGAAATATCACTATTCAGTGGTCCATATATAACATTCCAGGAGAGACATTTATATCATAAGTTGGTACTAAGAAAAGTTTTTCTCCTTCAGAGGCAAGCTTCTCCTTTTGTTAAAGTAAGAAATATTTAAATTATGCCACTTTCATTTTAACATGGCAACCAAGAAAGTAAACCTAAAACTATAATTGCTATACAGTTTCTTTTAGACTAAAATACTTATATTTCTCTTTATCCATGGGTTTCTATCTACTTATAACTTCCCTGCACTAGTATATACATATCTAATTTCATTTATGTTGTTTTATACATGTTTATGTTAATCTCTTAATGTTTTTAAACAACATAGACATTATATTATTGATAAAACATGTAAGCTTTATCTATGCACAAAGATTATTATGATTAAAATTGTTTAATTTAGTGAACAAATGCGTGAATGATTTCAACTTTCATATGCTTTCCCTATAAGCTTCGCAATGAATTATGCTTTATGGTTTGATACAAAAGACAAAATTAATAGCATAAAATACCAACATCTTTTCTAGGAATACAAGGGAACATTTAATTTTTAATCTCCCTTTGCTACACTTGATACTGTAGAAGTATAGATGAAATCATAGACTGCATCTAAATTCATATATATTTATAGAGATAAAAGAAAACTTCTGTCATTCCTAATTGGCTTTAAAAAAGACATTTATTCATCATTATTCAGTAGTTGCTACATCTTGACCTTTGCTATGTTCTGTGACAAAGATGAAATACATTACCCATTGGGTAAGATAGACATTTAAATGAACACTAGAGGCATCAATTGGGTTCTATGAAAATAAAGAATGGCACAATCCAAAAGAATATTAAATTGAGTACTCATCTTACCATCCAAAGTAAAGGACAGAGAAGAAAAGCAACGTGTGCATAGGGTTGTGGTGCTAGGCAGCATGAACCATAAGGTGCTGTAGGTAGTTTGATATAGTGAGAAAAATGTATGCAAGATGGGTACTAGTTGGTGAATGAGCCTGGAAAAGTGGGTTTGGGATTATTTGTATTTCATATTATAAATATCAAGGAGGGAGGGAAAAGAATGAATTTTAGCAAGGATGTACCAATTAGAATTGTACATTAAGGACCTTATTTTATGAAGTACAAGAGAGATTGAACTTGAGTAAGAGTAAGATTAATGATGAGGATAATTAAAGTCTCAATCACTGCTGGGGCAGTGGGCATAGAAATTAGAGATTTTATATATATATATATATATATATATATATATATATATATATATATATAGTCAGAATTTCAGTGAAATGATGTAGAAAGAATACTAAGGGTTGGCTTGTGGGACGATTCACTGAGATAAAAAATTGGAAAAGAAAGAAGATTTATAGGAGTAAAAGATTTTATTTTTTGGTCGTTTGACTTTTAAGGAATAAGTAATACACCAAGGTCTTAGCAAATGAATATATACATGGAGCTGAGCAAAGAGTTAGGGGTACTGACTTGGAAGTCATAAGCCTTTAACTGGGAATTGATACTATGGATCTGCATGAGATCATCCAAAGAAAGTCTGTTGTAAGAAAAGGAAATAGAATTGAGAACAGAATCCTGAGGAGTTACTAGGGTGCAGGCAGAAGGAGGAAATATCAAAATAGCCTATGAAGTAAGAAGAAATCTAGGGGAGAGCTGTATCATAGAAACTCAATTAAAAAAGATATTCTGTTTGTTTGTTTGTTTTAAAAGTTTTGATTAAGTGTAAAATTATTCAGGGAAGTCAGTTAAAATAAAGAGCTTCACAGATAAGAAAAAACTTAAGGAGTTTATCACCACCAAACCAGGTATATATGAAATGCTGAAGGGTTTTCTTTTCTTTTCTTTTTTTAAATATATTTTATTGATTTTCTACAGAGAGGAATGGAGAGAGATAGAAAGCCAGAAACATCAATGAGAGAGAGACATTGATCAGCCGCCTCCTGCATGCCCCACTGTGGAGATGTGTCCACAAGCAAGGCACATGCCCCCCCAACCGGAATTGAACCTGGGACCCTTCAGTCCACAAGCCAACGCTCTGTCCACTGAGCCAAACCGATCTTGGCTGAAGGGTTTTCTTTAAGAAGAGGAAGAAGAATAAAAAGGTAAAGACAAAAACTATGAACAACAAACTGGTAACAAATAAATACCTATCAACATGTGAATCTAAAAATCAGGTGAATAAAAATCTGATGAACAGAATAAACTGGTGAATATAATAGAATTAGGGGCATAGAAAGGGAATGGACTAACAATTCTCAGAGGAAAGGAGGAGGGAGGGGTGCAGGAAGACATTGGACAAAAATCTTACACTTATGGATGAGGACAGTAGCAGGGGGTAAGGGCATGGGGTAGGGGTGAATCAGATGGAGGGGAGCTATGGTTAGGGGTGGGGGAAGAGGAACATCTGTAATAAACTGAACAAAAAAAGATTTATTTAAAAAAGATAGAAGATACTCCATGGGTTAAACAATACAACAATATTTGTGCAGTAAACATAGTTATAGAGGAGTTGTAGAAGTGAAAGAATTGCAATAGGTGATTTCAATATGAAGAAGTGGATATGATAAATACTAACCTTTAAGACAATTTGCTATATCTCACATGTGTTTAAAAGCTAAATATGACCATACTATCCATCTTACACTGAATATTTTTATTTAGAATTTACCTTAAATGACCTTAAATCATGTTGATTATATTTGATTTTTACAATTAAACCAATGTCTCATCTCCTCTAAAAACTTAGAGAGTTTTATAAAATGGTAGTAGAGCCTGGGCAGTGTGGCTCAGTGGTTGAGGGGCAACCCATGAACCAAGAGGTCACTGGTTCTATTCCTGGTTAGGGCACATACCCAGGTTGTGGGCTTGATCAGGAGGCAGCTGATCAATGCTGTTTCTCTCTCATTGATGTTTCTATCTCTCTCTCCCTCACTTTTCCTCTCCCTAAAAAAGTCAATCAAAACATATTTATTAAAAAAAAAATAGTGGTAGAGACTAAGAAATAGTCTTTACTTTAAAGTATTACGGAACTTTAAATGTCTGTGCTACTAGTGTTAGGGTACCTCATTAATCATTCTCTCAGTCAACTGTGACATTTCAGATGATGGAATCCTTGTTATTGCTGATAGTATCTCTAGTAAAAGCAGTTTAGCCACAAGTGTATGTCACCTAGCAAAATATTCCTACTTAAAATTAACAGCTAGTAATATGAATGAAGGCCTCAGCAGAATGTATCAAGTAGATTTTCTTGGCACTGTGAGAAAGAATCTTTCCGGGATTCTGTGGAAGTAACATCAGAAAAAAAAATATGGTGAAGAGAAATATACTCAAATGAAGGCCTAGTGCACAAAATTTGTGCACGGGGTCTATGGGGATCAGGCCTAAACGGGAAGTCAGACAACCCTCTTACAATCTAGGACTGCTGGCTTCCAACTGCTTGTCTGCCAGCCTTTCTGATTGCCCCTAACTGCTTCTGCCTGCCAGCCTCATCACCACATACCCACTCCCTTGCCAGCCTGATTGATACCTAACTGCTCCCCTGCCAGCATGTTTGCTCCTAATTCCCTCCCTTGCAGGCTTGGTCACCCCTAACTGCCCTCCCCTGCAGGCCTGGTCACCCCTCACTGTCCTCCCCTACAGGCCTGGTCCTCCGTAACTGCCCTCCCCTGCAGGTCTGGGTCTCATGCAACTGCCATTTTCTGCAGGCCCAGTCACCCCCAACTTCCCTACTCTGCCAGCCGGGTCACCCTTAACTGCCCTCTCCTGCAGGCTTGATTGCCCACAACTGACCTCCCTTGCAGGCCTGCTCCCTTCCAACTGCCTTATCCTGCAGGTCATCTTATGGTGGCCATCTTGTGTCTACATGGGGGCAGCTATCTTGTGTATTGGAGTGATGGTCAACTTGGATTTACTATTTCATTAGATAGGATAGACGCCTGGTGCACGGGTTGGAGCCAGCTGGTTTGCCCGGAAGGATGTCCCAGATCAGGGTGGGGATTCCCTTGGGGAATGGGGTGGCCTGGGTGATGGGCCTGTAGAGGTTTACAGGCTGGCCACACGCCTTGGCAACCCAAGTGGAGGCCCTGGTAGCTAGGATTTATTTACCTTCTGTAACTGAAACTTTGTAGCCTTGAGCAAAGACCAAGGCAGACCAGGGCTGCTGAAGCCTGGCTTCGTCTATGGCCAGAGGCAACTCAAGCCTCCTGCTTGCACTGTGGCTGCCGCCATTTTTGTTGGTATTTATTTATCTTCTATAATTGAAACTTTGTAGCCTTGAGTGGAGGCCAGGGCTGGCCAGAGTTGATGGAAATTTGGCTTCCTCCATTGCTGGAGAAACCCAAGTGTCTTGCTCACTGTGTGTTTGCAGCCATCCTGGTTGGGTTAATTTGCATACTTGGTCCTGATTGGCTGATGGGTGTGGCTTGTGGGTGTAGTGCAGGTGTGGTCAATTTGCATATTACTCTTTTATTAGATAGGATTATACTGTGTTAAGTTTTGCATCACAACAGGTGATTTTTAGAATTAGTGGAATGATCACATTGTAAAGTATAAAAATGCCGAATCACAATATTATATATGTAAAATGAATACAAGTAATGTAATATTGATACCAACTGTATTTACATTTAAAAATATGTGGAAACTGAGTTTTTACAAGCATCAACATAAAAATATTTAGCATAAAAATAATACATTTGTGAAAAGGATTTAATACAGGAAACAGAAAAAAAATATTTTTATCCAAAAATAACAGAGCCATAGACTTTAAGAAACTGAAGCAGTACACTATAGAGAGAGAACTGAGGACAGTATACATGAAAAGAGTGTAAGCTCAAATACACAAGGAAATCCAAGTAATATAGAATTTTGCCTTGATTTCTACCATAAAGATGCAATTACTTTTTCCTTTTATGTTTTTATACCTGATTATTGTTTCTATTATTTTATCTATTTGAATAATAAATGTTTAAATAAATACAATTAACAAGAAACAATTCTAAAATTAAAAATAAAAATAAATATATAAATTATATGTGAAGAAAGTCATGTTATTTTTCCTATAGACTTAAAAAAAGATTAGATAAATATTTTTTTATTTGTCCATTCTCTCTAAGAAAATATATTAATTCAATGAAGCATTTTAAGCCTATTATTAAAATATTAAATGTTATCTGCAAGGATATATATTGAAAATAGTAAAACATGTGTGGAAAGATGAGATAATTCTGTAATGGCAATAATTAAATGGTGCTAGAGTTGTGTAAAATTGACAAATCAATGAATTTTTTACATTATAGGTTTTGATATTTTAAGTCAATGTGATAAGAAAAGCTAATGCAACACAACGCTGAAACTAAGTTAATTGACTAAATATTTGGGAAAAATAAAGTTATATTCCTAGTCCTCAAAATAATTTCATAAAGAAAAAGAGATGTGTTGCTTAAATAAATCCAGAAGAAAATATATATGAATATTTATCTGATTTCGAGGTGGAAAATATATTCAAACACTAATATCGAAAAAGAACTAATAGCCCTGTTTTTGGCTCAGTGCGGTGATCGGCAAACCACAGCTTGCAAGCCACATGCGGCTCTTTAGCCCCTTGCGTGTGGCTCTTCCACAAAATACTATAGCCTGGGCGAGTCTATTTTGAAGAAGTGGTGTTAGAAGTTAAAGTTTAAAAAATTTGGCTCGAAAAAGAAATTTCAATCCTTGTACTGTTGATATTTGGCTCTGTTGATTAATGAGTTTACTGACTGCTGGGCCTCAGTGGATAGAGCGTAGGCCTGCGGACTGAAAAGGCCCAGGTTCGATTCCGGTAGAAGGTATGTACCTTGGTTGCAGGCACATCCCCAGTTAGGGGTGTGCAGGGAGGCAGCTGATTGATATTTCTCTCTCATCGATGTTTCTAACTCTCCCTCCCCCTTCTTTGTAAAAAAATCAATAAAATATACTTAAAAACAAAACAAAAAGAACTAATAGAGAAATGTATTAATGAATTTGATGTTATAACAATGTTAAAGTTCTATAATATCATTTACAATAAAATGAAAAGATATATTACAAACCAGAGAAAATTTTCAAGATATGTGATGAACAATAAGCAGAAAATTCTTGCTTTCAATAAGATTTTTTTTTAAATAGAAGGGTTAATTTCATTTATTATCACTACACTGTTAGCTAATATCTCTATGAGGTCACATAATTATTTCTTTTTTTATGGGAACAATTAAGATCTAGTGACTTAAGAACTTCAACATTTTTAATATAGTTTTGTTGTCTATAGTCACTATGTTTGTTTTTAATATAGATTTGTTGTCTATAGATCTCGAGGACTTATTTATAATCTCCATTCTACACTTGCTTTTTTTAAAGTAAACATTTTTAGATTCCATATATAAGTGAGATCATGCAATAATTTTTTTCTATGTCTGATCTACTTCAGTTAACATAATGTTCACAAGGTCCATTTATGTTATTGCAAGTGGCAGGGTTTCCTTATTTTTCATTGCTGAATAATATACCATTGTGTATGAATATATACTACATCTTTTTTATCCATGCATCCATTGACATCACTCAGGTTGTTTCCACATGTTGGCAACTGTAAATAATGCTGTAATGAACAAGAGAGTGCAGTATCTCTTCAATATACTATTTTCATTATATAGTCAGGAGTGCTGGATCGTATCATAGTTCCACTTTTTACTTTTTTTGAGAGATCCCCATATAGTTTTCTATAGTGGCTGAATCAATTTGCATTCTCAGTAACAGAGAACTGGGGTTTACTTTTATTTATTTTTATTTTTAAATATATTTTTAATTTATTTTAGAGAGAGAAGAGTGGAGGAAGGGAGAGGAGAAAAGAAAAAAAAATCAATGTGAGAGAAAAACATCAATCCACTGGGGGATCAAGCCAGTAGTAGCCTAGGGATGTGCCTTGACCAGGAATCAAACTGGCAACCTTTTAGTGTATGGGATGATGCTTAACCAACTGAGCCACACTGGCCAGGCCAGGCCAGGTTTCCTTTTCTTCACATCCTCCCCAACACTTACTCTTGTCTTCTTGATAATAGCCATTCTAACAGGTGTGAGATGATATATGCATTTAATATGTTCTACATAATATATGTTCAACAATTTATGGGAACTTGAAAATAATAAAAATGTTAGCAGTTTAGTGAGAACTGACATGTTTATAATCTCATATTTATAATATCTTATTTATATAGAGAGATTTTACAGTAAACAGAATTTTCATATAAAAGGTGATTACAATCATGAACGTGTTTACAAATTAGTTGGGGAAAAATAAGTGTACTATATTTACCTGGGATCATCTAGGAAGACCTCAGACTTAAAAGAGCATTTGAGCTTGAGATGAAGACGCAGGGGTATAAATAACAGAGAGGAGAGTTTTGAAGATAAAGGGAATTAATTTTGAAAAATCAGGA
This sequence comes from Lasiurus borealis, assembly GCA_004026805.1. Lineage (NCBI taxonomy): Eukaryota > Metazoa > Chordata > Mammalia > Chiroptera > Vespertilionidae > Lasiurus > Lasiurus borealis. The sequence continues at coordinate 117,166 of PVJN01000924.1, read as the reverse complement.
AAGTATAAAAGTTATGTGGTTTGAAAAATATGGTGTATTCAGGTAATAATATAAGAACTCCAATATTCCTACATTTTTTACTAGAGGCTCCAGAAAGAAATCTGCTTTGAAATTCACCAATTTGTCAGCCAAATTCAGTTCCTTGTGATGGTAGTACCACAGTGCCCATTTCCTTGCTGACTGGCTGCTGGGGCCCAACCCTGCTCCTAGTGACTGCCTACATTCCTTGTCATGATTTCTGTGTGGCCTCTTCCAGCAACTCTCACACTTCTGGTTTCCGTGACTGTCCCTTCTGCTCCATTTCTCAGGCCCTGGCTACACAGAAAGCGCTCTACTTCTAAGGGCTCATGTGGCTTTAATGGGCTAATCAAAGCAATCCAACATAATGTCCCTATTTTAAGACTTTTAATCATTATGAATTAGAATGACCTTTTCCCTTTTGTTACATAATATATAGCCTATTCAAAGGTTTTAAGCATTAGGACATGGACATCTTTGGGAGCCTTTATTCTGCTACCACACTTATCAAGACTATAAATATAAGAAGCATAGCATGAATTTATGAGGGGGGGAAAGAATGAATTCTATTTTGAATACATTAAGTTTGAAGTGCCTGTGGGAATTCTGGGTGGAAATCTTTTGAAAGCAGTTTTATGTACAGGTTTGGCAGTTCTGGATAAAAGTCAAGGTTGATTGTATAATTTGGTAGTCATCATCTTATAAATTGTTAATGAAGCCATCATTTTATATATGAGAACTTAGCATTTGCCCAGGGAGATTTCAAGTCAGCTTATAAAGTTAATATACTCTGGTACTCTCAAAAGTAAGATCATGTTTTATTGATTTGGACATTAGTCTGGAATCAAATTCTCATATTTCTTAAATGAATAAATGAATGAGTAAATGAATGGATGTAAACTATAGACACATGTCCTCTAGGATTATATATTGTTATACCTCTGTGTGTGTGTGTGTGTGTGTGTGTGTGTGTGTGTTCAATATGGCACATTTTTTTTAAATCACACTTATTATAAGAACAGAAAATAATTTTATTAATTCAGAATACATTAAAAGCATTATTTTGATAAAGAAAGCAAATAGAAGACTTTCTTATCTAGACTAAATCACTATTTCATAGGAAAAGAACTGTGATGATGAATTTCTGTCATTTCATTCATTCTTAAGATAGTATTCAGTAAAAAGTACACAATTTATTTAAAGCATATTCTTCTAAATAACTACCAGGGTGTGTGCACAGTAGTGCAGATATGAAAGCATGTGCATATGCAAGTGTGCACACACACATTTGAATCTTGCTTTCATTTAATTAGTCTATTCAGATATCTGAACAAACAATACAAAAATACATGTATATCTGATGACAGAGAGCATGCATCTATATGCTTCACTTCTTGAATTCACCAAGGAGAACACAACTCACTAATAGCACTTTTTAAACTCTACTAACAGCATTCAGTTGTTGTTTTATTTAGTTTCTAGTAAGTAGATTGTTTCTAATTTATTTGTTAGTGTTTTTTTTTTCCAAAGACTTTATTATTCAGGGTGGTTATAGGTTCACAGCGAAATAAAGAGGAAGGCACAGAGATTTCTCATGTACCCTCTCTTCCTACACACCCATAGTCTCCTCCATTATCAACATCTCCCACCAGAGTGATGCATATATTACAAATGATGCATATATTACAACATTGACAAATCATAGTCACCCAAAGTGCATACTTTATATGAGGGTTAACTCTTAGTGCTGTACATACTGTATAGTAATCATTACAGTATTATATAGAGTATTTTCACTACTCTAAAAGTTCTCTGTGTTCTACTTATTCATCCCTTTCCACCTCTAGGAAACCACTGAACTTTTTACTGTTTCTATAGTTTTTCTTTTTCTAGGATAATATATAGTTAGAATCATATAGTACACTAGAGACCTGGTGCATGAAATTTGTGCATAGGGGGAGTCCCTCAGCCTGGCCTGTACCCTCTCCAATCCAGGGCTCCTCAGGGAATGTCCAACTGTCAGTGTGGGATCAGGCCTAAACTGGCAGTCAGACATCCCTCTTGCAGTCCGGGATGGCTGGTTCCTAATTTCTTGCCTGCCTGGCTGATCACCTCTAACCACCTCTGCCTGCCGACCTGATGATCCTAACTGCTCCCCTGCTGGCCTGATCACAGCTAACTGCCTCTGCCTGACAGCCTGATTGCCCCCTAACTGCTTCCCTGCCAGCCTAATCAACCCCTAACTACTCTCCCCTACTGGCCTGATCACCCCCTAACTGCCGCTGCCTCAGTACCTGCCACCAAGACAATGTCCAGAAGAATGTCTGGAAGATGTTTGGAAGATGTCCAGTCTAATTAGACTAGTACCCTTTTATTAGTATAGATAGCCTTTTCAGATTAGCTTCTTTCACTTGTCATATAAGTTTATGGTCCTTTCATGTCTTTTCCTGGACCAATAGCTTATTTCTTTTTAGTTCTGGATAATATTCCATTATCTGGATATACCACAGTTTGTTTACCCATTCACTTACTGAAGAATAACTTGGTTGCTTCCCGGTTTTGACATTTACAAATTGTTTACCCTTTTTTTAAACATAGAAAAATATTCTGTTATCTGTATTCAAATAGGTATACTCATTACAATGTGAAATTATTTAAAAATAATAATAGAAATGAATAGAGAGCTTCGTTTTCAGCACAAATAGTATTAGAGATGAGAGGAGAATCAGATTACATATTCTTACAGATTTCATGGACACTTAGAATAGTAGGAAGAATATTAATAACAATTAAAACAATGTATTTCAAATTAAAAGAAATAAAACAGGAAGAGAAAGTTTGAATAGTCTTAAATGTGTTGACAAAAGCAAATCTATAATTAAAAACCTTTTCATCAAGAAAATTCCTGGCCCATATGTCTTCACTAGGATTCTACCACACAACTAAAAAGATGCACCAAATGTATACAAACTCTTGCAGAAAATTACAGAAAATTAAGAAGAGAACAATGCCCACTTTGGATTGTGAGGCCAACATCATCTCTGTATGGAAAACCTGATAAGACATCAGAAGAAAGAAAAGTTACAATCAATCTCCATCAGAAATGTAGATTCCAGAGAATCCAAGATGGTGATACAGGTAAACACCTACACTGCTGCCTCGCACAAGAATTTCAAAACTATAACTAAAAGATAGAACTGACAGCATCCAGAACCACAGGAAAGCTGGCTGAGTGGAAATTGTACAACTAGAAGGAAAGAGAGGGGCTCACAGAGACCCAGAGAAGCTGCAAAAAGCTGAGGTACGGAGACGGGCGTGCTGAGAGAGCCGGTGCCCGAGTACCTGGCTGGCTTTCTCTGGTGGGAGGGAGATGGAGACTCCCAATGGCATTGAACCCCTTATCCTACAACACTAAACCCCAGGTCCAGCCGAAATTCATACGGGGGAGTTTGGACTATGAAAAGGGAGAAGTGCATGGATATTTAGGGGAATTGTACAAGATAAGAAGTCTGGTGGCGCACACAGCACTGTGCACAGAAGACTGACTGCAGATTGTGCTGCTGGCATTCACAAGTAGGCAGGAGACAGAGCCTCCCAACTGCACCACATTTAACTCCACTAAACCCAGTTTTGGGCAAAACCAGCCCAGAGTCATATGGTCCCAGAGCACAGGGGAGCCGGAAAGGCAGTAGTGTAGAGGCACTGGGAAAGCACGTGCACACACACAGGGACCTGTCCAGTGATTACCCAGTCACGTGAGACTCAGGGGGCATGGAGGGTAGGGTTGACTGGAAGAAAAGGTGGTTCGTTAAGCCCTGAGACTCCACCCATCCAAGCTCAACAGAGAGGCTTTTGCAGTTTGGCAAGTCTTGTATCATAAGGCTGAATCCAACCAGAAATTCTCCCGGCATAGTGAAAATGTGGAGACAAAGGAAGAGATCACAAACAAAAGAAATGGAGGAAAACAAATGAATAGATATAGAGTTCAAAACCACGCTTATAAGGTTTTTCAAGAATATACTAGAAAAGACCGATAAAATTATTGAGACCCAAGAGGAGATAAAAAAGGACCAGTTAGAGATGGAAAAGGACCAACTAGAAATTAAACATGCGCTGATTGAAATAAACAATATTATATAGAGACTTAACAGCAGACTAGAGGAAGGCAAGAATCAAGTCAAAAATTTGAAATATAAAGAAGCAGAAAACACTCAACTGGAAAAGCAAGAAGAAAAAAGAATTAAAAAATGTGAAGGTAATGTTAGGAGCCTCTGGGAGAGCTTCAAGCGTACCAACATCAGAATTGTGGGGGTGCCAGAAGAAGACAGAGAGCAAGATACTGAAAACCTATTTAAAGAAATAATGACTGAAAACTTCCCACATCTGATAAAAGAAATAGACTTACAAGTCCAGGAAGCACACAGAACCCCATATAAAAGGAATCCAAAGAGAACTACACCAAGACACATCATAATTAAAATATCAAGAGCAAAAGACAAAGAGAGAATATTAAAAGCAGCAAGAGAAAAACAGTTCATACCTACAAGGGAGCACCCATACGATTGTCAGCTGATTTCTCAAAAAAAACGATGCAAGCCAGATGGGAGTGGCAAGAAATATTCAATGTGATGAATAGCTAGAATCTACAACCAAGAATACTCTATCCAGCAAAGCTATCATTCAGAATTGAAGGGCAGATAAAGAACTTCACAGATAAGAAAAAGCTAAAGGAGTTCATCAACTCCAAACCAGTATTATATGAAATGCTGAAAGGTACTCTTTTAGAAGAGGAAGAAGAAAAAGGTAAAAGATAAAAAAATTTGAACAAGTACATATCTATCAATAAGTGGATCTAAAAATTAAGTGAATTAAAAATTTGATCAACAGAATAAACTGGTGAATACAATAGAATCAGGAGCACAGAAAGGGAGTGGACTGATAATTCTCAGGGGGAGAGGGGTGTACAGGAAGAGACTGGACAAAAATCATACACCTATGGATGAGGTCAATGGTAGGGAGGTAAGGGCCGAGGGAAGGGTGGGAGTTGGGTGGAGGGGAGCTATGGAGGGGAAAAAAGAGAAACAAATATGTTAATCTGAATAATAAAGATTTAATTAAAAAAAAGAAATGTAGTTGCCAAAATCCTAGATAAAGTATTAGAAAAAACTGACTACAGAATTACATCAAAAGTATAATTAACTGGAGCGCGTGGGGGAAGAGTGACAGCAGATATGATGGAATAAGCACTGGTTAAAATGTATTCCCCTATAAAAGCAATAAGAGAATGACAAAAATTGTCAAAATCCTGTTTCCAGAGCTTTGAAAATGAACCAACGGTTGTCATAATCTGAAAAGTGTTCATTCAAGAAAAACAATGAATCTCTGTAAGAACCCTATGTTTTATAGTGGCTTTTGTGGCTTTGATGTATTCATCAATACAAAGGCCCTGCTTATTTTCAGGTCTGCACTTATGTCACAGATGTGAGAAGTCCCTAATCATTCACCTCTGGATGAAGGTTAGGAACTGCACAAGCAGGAAGTGAAGACTCAGACATAGCGATTAATTGTCTTCAGTAGGGTGTCCCAGCACACAGAGTCCATCAGTAAACACAGAGTCTTATCGGTGCAAGGCATTTAAAAAATCTCTACAAAATCATTAGCTTAACAATAATTCAATCGAGCACAAACTTAAGTGGCCCCCACCCCATGACAACAAACAGCCAATTCATAGAATTAGTTCAGAAAATTTATTAATTAAACAAGCAGCAATAAAAAAAAATTAAAAAAAAACAGCAAAAAGCAATAATAAAAATCCCAGAGTAGGGACAAATCTGATTTCAAGTTGAAGTTGTCATATTATATATTTTAACACATCCAGTATTTTTAAAACATATTTTAAATGTTTTTGACTTCAGAGAGATGAAAAGAGAGGGAAAAATATAAGAAACATCAATGATGAGAAAGAATCATTGATCACTTGCCCCCGGCTGGAGACTGATCCCACAATGCTGTCATGTGCCCTGATCAGGCATCAACTGTGGCCTCCTGATTCATAGGCTAGCAATTGCCCACCTGGCAACACATCCAGTTTTCAAGAATACAATATGGCACATACAAACAAACAAGAAGGTATTGGGCATACACATGCCCCAAAGCAGTTTATAGACTGTCCCTGAGGAGGTCCAGATAAGGTTTCCTGGACAAATGCTTTAAAAAATTCACAAGAGGGTCTCAATAGTAAATTTTAATTGATAGAAGAATCAGAAAACTTGAAAATAAGCAATCAAGACTATCCATTTTGATGAAACGATTAGGAAATATTTTTTTTAAATATATAAATAGTGTAACACTCCATTTTTAAAAATTATAAAAAGAATGAAATCCAAATCAAACAAAAGAAAGAAAATACTTATGATTATAGTGGAAATAAATAAATAAATAAACACTGAAGAAAAAACAGAGACCCCAATTGGTTATTTAAAAAATATGAAAACAAAACTCTAGTTTGACTGACCAAGAATAATAGAAGATACAAGTGACTAAAATAAGGAATGAATAAGGGACTGTTACTATTGACCTTCTAGAAACAAAAAGGAATATAAGCAATTACTATGAATAATTTAATGCCAACTAACCAGAAAGTCTAGATGAAATGAACGAATTCTTAAAAAGACACAATCTGCCAAAACTGACTTAAAAAGAAATATAAAATCTGAATGAATCTATAATACAAACAAGTATTGAATTAGGGAAAAGACCCAGATAGCCCAGAAGCCATTCAGGTTCACTGGTAAATTCTACCAACTATGCAAAGACAAGTCTTCATCAATCTTTCACAAGCTCCTTCAAAAAATGGACTGGGAGAGAATACATTCCCAGATCATCTTATGGAATCAATGTTACTCTCAAAGCAACATTGAGGCAACAATATCACAAGAAAGAAATATTATACATCAATATTCTTTATGAATACAGACACAAAAATCCACCGCAGAATATTGTGATACTATAGTAAGAAAACATATGAGAAGGAAAATATATCATGAGTTTGAGAGACTTAAACCAAGAGCTAAAATAATATAATTCCATTAAAAATAGTATCTAAAAGAATAACAAAAAAATAAATTTAACAAAAGAAGCACTAAACCTGAGCAATAAAAACTACAAAGCATAACTGAAAGAAATTAAATGGAAAAAGATGCCATGTTCATGGGTCAGAAGACTTAATACTGTTAAAATGGAAAAAAAAATCCAAATTGTTCTTCAAATGCTCCACAATCCTTATAAAAATTTCACCTGACCTTTTTACAGAAATTCACAAGGCAATTTTAATATTTATGTGGAAATGCAAGTGTGGTGAAAGAATAATAGCCACCAAGATATATCCACATTTTAGAACCTGGAAATATTTTAGTTTACATGACTAAAGAGACTTCTATACTTATATTAAGTTAAGGGACTTTATTTTGCTAAAATGTCATGGATTATCTGGGTGAGCCCAATGTAATGCTTATAAAGGAAAGAAGGAGATAAGAGTAATAGAGCCAGAGAGAGAGATAAGATGATGATAAATATTAAGTGTTGCAAGGAGAGAGCCAGAAGCTAAGGAATGAGGGTGGCATCTAGAAATTGCAAAAATCAAAGGTACAGTCTTTCCCTAGAGCCTCCAGAAAAAATGTAGCCCTACTAGCACTAATTTTAGGACATCACCTCCAGAAGTAAGATCATACATTTGTGGTAAGTTACTATATAGCAAAAGTCCCAGAATAGCCCAAGTGAGTTGAAAACAAAGTTGGCGGACTCACACTTGCTGATTTCAAATTTCTACAATCTACAGTAATTAAATAAGTGTGGTATAGAAATAAAGGTAAACATAGATTATTGAATAAAATTGGGAATTCATAAATAAAACATTACATTTAACATTGATTGTTTCTTGCCCTAGCTGGTTTGGCTCAGTGGATAGAGTGTTGACCTGCTTATGAAGGGTCCCAGGTTCAATTCTGGTCAAGGGCACATGTCCTGGTTACAGGCTCGATCCCCAGTAGTGGGTGTGCAGGAGGCAGCTGATCAATAATTCTCTCTCATCATTGATATTTCTCTCTCTCTCTCACTCTTCCTTTCTCTTTGAAATATATTTTTAAAAAATCAATTGATTCTTGACAAGAATGTCAAGACAATTTAATGGGGAAATAATAGACTTTTTATTATTATTTTATTGTTTAAAGTATTACAGATAGTATATATATATATATATATATATATATATATATATATATATATATATATATATATATAACATTTTTCCCCCATAGACCTTCCCCTAGCATCCCCTACCCCTGGTCAGGTGCCCTCATCACACCCTCGCCAGTGTCTTCTGTCCATTGGTTGTGCTTATATGCATACATACAAGTCCTTTGGTATATCTCTCCCCCGCTCTCCCCAACACTCCCCAGCCTTCCCGCTGTAATTTGACAGTCTGTTCAGTGTTTTACTGCCTCTGTGTCTATCTTTCTGTTCATCAGGTTATAATGTTTTTATTTTTCATAAATGAGTGAGATCATGTAGTATTTTTATTTCATTGTCTGGCTTATTTCACTTAACATAATGCTCTCCAGACCCATGCATTCTGCTGCAAATTGTAAGAATTCCTTCTTTTTATATAGCAACATAGTATTCCATTGTGTAGATGTACCATAGTTGTCTAATCCATTAATCCGCTGATGGGCATTTAGGCTGTTTCCATATCTTAGCTATGGTGAATTGTGCTGCTATGATCATAGGGGTGCATATATCCTTTCTGATTAGTTTTCTAGTTTTTTGGAATATATTCCTAGAAGTGGGATTACTGGGTCAAATGGGAGTTCCATTTTTAGTTTTTTGAGGAAACTCCACTGTTCTCCACAGTGGCTGCACCAGTCTACATTCCCACCAGCAGTGCATGAGGTTCCTTTTTCTCCACATCCTCATCAGCACTTGTCATTTATTGATTTCTTGATGGTTGCCATTCTGACAGATGTGAGATGGTAACATACTGTCATTTTGATTTGCATCTCTCGGATAATTAGTGACTTGAGCATGTTTTCATATGCCTCTTGGCCTTCCTTCTGTCTTCTTTTGAAAAGATTCTATTTAGGTCCATTGCACATTTTTTATTTGATCATTTATCTTCCTTTGATTAAGTTGTATGAGTTGGCTGTAGATGTTGGAGATTAAACCTTTATTAGTGATAACATTTGTAAATATATTCTCCCATACAGTAGCTTTTCTTATTGTTTTGTTGATAGTTTCTTTTGCTGTGCAAAAGCTTTTTATTTTGATGTAGTCCCATTTGTTTATTTTCTCCTTAGTCCCCATTGCCCTAGGAACTGTATCGGTGAAGAAATTGCTTCGGCATATGTTTGAGATTTCTCTGCCTGTGGATTTTTTTTGGATTATTTTTATTTAGTTGATTTCCAGTTTTATGCCAGTGTGATCTGAGAAGATGATTGATATGATTTCTATCTTCTTGAATTTGAAAAGACGTTACCCGTGGTCTATCTTTGAAAATGACCCATGTGCACTTGAGAAGAATATATATTCTGTGGCTTTGGGGTGAAATGTTCTGAAGATGTCAATTAATTAATTAGATTGCCTCCTTTAGTTTCATTGTTTTGCATGTATCTGTCCAATTTTCCAACACCATTTATTGAAGAGACTGCCTTAACTCCATTGTGTGTTCATTCCTCCTTTGTCAAATATTAATTGAGCATAGTGGTTTGGGTCTATGTGTGGGTCCTCTATTCTATTCTATTGGTCTATATGTCTGTTCTAGTGCCAGTACCAGGCTGTTTTGAGAACAGTGGATTTGTAAGACAGCTTGAAATCTGATATTGAGATCCCACCTACTTTATTCTTCTTTCTCAGGATTACTGTAGCTATTTGGGGTCCTTTTTTTTGTTCCAGATGAATCTTCGCAGAGTTCTCTCTAGCTCTGTGAAATATGCTGTTGGTATTTTAATGAAGAGTGCATTGAATCTGTAGGTTGTTTTGGGTAGAATGGACATTTTAATGATGTTGATTCTCCCAATCCACGAGTATGGTATGCTCTTCCATCTGTTAACATCTTCCTCTATCGCTTTTTTCAGTGTCCTGTAGTTTTCTGCATATGGATCTTTTGCCTTCTTAGTTAAGTTTATTCCTAGGTATCTTAATTTTGGGGGGGTTCAATGATAAATGGGGTTGCTGTTTTAGTCTCTCTTTCTGTAATTTCACTACTGGTGTATAGAAATGCCATAGATTTTTTGGCATTAATTTTGTATCCTTCATTGCCAAATTCATTTATTAAGTCTAATAGTTTTTCGAAGGAGTCTTTCAGGTTTTTTTTATATACAGTATCATGTCATCTGCAAATAAAGACAATTTTAATTCTTCTTTTTGAATTTGGATGCCTTTTATTTTATCTTCTTGTCTGATGGCAAAAACTAAAACTTCCAGTACTATGTTGAACAGGAGTGGTAAGAGTGGGCATCCCTGCCTTGTTCCTGTTCTTAGGGGAAATGATTTTAGTTTTTGCCCATTGAGTATAATGTTGGCTGTGGGCTTATCATATATGGATTTTATTATGTTAAGGTGTGATCCTTCTATTCCCACTTGGCTTAAAGTTTTTATCAAATATGGGTATTGGATTTTGTCAAATGCTTTTTTTGGCATCAATTGACATGACTATGTGGTTTTTAATCTCTCAATTTGTTTATGTGATGTATCACTTTTATTGACTTGCAGATATTGTACCATCCTTCCATCCCTAGGATTAATCCTACTTGGTATTGTATAGGATCTTTCTGATGTACTGCTGAATTCGATTTGCTAGAATTTTGTTGAGGATTTTTCCATCTATGTTCATTAGGGATATTGGCCTGTAATTCTCTTTCATTGTGTTGTCTTTATCTGGTTTTGGTATTAGGGTGATGCTGGCTTCATAGAAGGAGCTTGGAAGTGTTCTTCTTCTTGAATTTTTTCAAATAGTTTGAGGAAGATAGGTTTAAGTTCTTTCTTGAATGTTGGGCAAAACTCCCCTGTGAAGCCACCTGGCCCTGGGATTTTGTTTGCTGGAAGTTTTTAATGACTGCTTCAATTTCTTCCATAGTTATTGGCCTATTAAGATATTTAGATTCTTCCTGATTGAGTTTTGGAAGGTTGCATTTTTCTAGGACTCATCCATTTCCTACAGGTTGTCCAGTTTGTTGGAATATAGTTGTTCATAGAATTTTTTAACAATCCTTTGTATTTTGGCAGGGTCTGTTGTTATTTCTCCTCTTTCATTTTTGATATTGTTTATTTGGATCCTCTTTTTGCTTCTCGGTGAACCTGGTTAGAAGTTCATCAATATTATTTATCCTTTCAAAGAACCAACGCTTACTTTTATTGGTCTTTTATATTTTTTTTTTGGGGGGGGTGTCTCTATGTCATTTATCTCCACTCTGATCTTTATTATTTTCTTCCTTTACTTACACTAGGCTTCTCTTGTTGCTCTCTTTCTAAATCTTTGGGTTGTAGGGGTAGGTAATTTATTACCATTGTTTCTTGCTTTTTGCAGTAGGCTTCTAGAGCTATGAACTTCCTTCTCAAAACTGCTTTCACTGTGTCCTATAGATTTTTGGATTGTTTTGTTTCCGTTGTCATTTGTTGCCATGATCCTTTTTATTTCTTCTTTGATCTCTCTGGAAACCCTGTCATTGTTTCATAACATGCTCTTTAGTCTCCATGTTTTTTTTATTTTTGGGGGATTGTATTTATTGTAGTTGATTTCCAGTTTTATGCCACTGTGATCTGAGAAGATGCTTGATATGATTTGTATCTTCTTAAATTTGAAGAGACTTTGCCTATGGTATATCTTTGAAAATGACCCATGTGCACTTGAGAAGAATGTATATTCTGTGGCTTTGGGGTGAAATGGTCTGAAGATGTCAATTTCATGTGGTCTAGTCAATCATTTAGGATTGATGTTTCTTTGCTGATTTTGTTTAGAGGATTTGTCTAATGGTGATAGTGGGGTATTAAAACCCCCTACTATGATTTTATTGCTGTCAATCTCTCCCTTGATATCCTCTAGGAGTTTATTTTTATGTATTTGGATGCTCCTGTATTAGGTGCGTATATGTTTACCATAGTTATTTCTTCTTGTTGGATTGCCTCCTTTAATATTATGAAGTGACCTTCCTTATCTCTTTTTTTTATTGTGTTACATGTATACATATCTCCCCATTGCCCCCCCCCCTTCCAGGCATACCCTAACCCCCCAGTGTCTATGTTCATTGGTTATGCTTATATGCATAGATACAAGTCCTTTGATTGATCTCTTATCTACCATACTTCTCCTTAATCTTCCTGCTATAATTTCACAGTCCATTTGATGCTTTACTGCCTCTGTATCTATCCTTTTGTTCATCAGTTTACAATGTTCTTTGTCTCCTTAACTTTGAGATATAATTTTTCAGATATAAGTCTTGCTACCCCAGCTTTTTTATTCATTCCCATTCACCTGAAAAACCTTTTTACATCCCTTCACCATCAGTCTGTGTGCATTTTTTTTTTCTGAGATGGGTTTCCTGTATATAGCAGAATAATGGGTCATGTTTTCTTATCCACTCAGTTACCCTATGCCTCTGATTGGGGCATTTAATCCATTTACATTTAAATTTATTATTGATAGGTCCGTGTTTGTCACCATTTTTAATCTGTAGCCTTGTGTTCTTTCTTTGCTTCCTATTTCTTCTTTTTACAGCAGACCCTTCAGCATTTCTTGCATTGCTGGTTTTGTGGTAATAAACTCTCTTAGTGCTTTTAGTCTGTGAGGCTCCTGATTCCACCTTTAATTTTGAATGATAGCCTTGCTGGGTATAGTATTTTTGGATTCAGTCTCTTGCTTTGCATCACTTTGTATATTTCATTCCATTCTCCTCTAGCCTGATATGTTTTTGTTGAGAAATCAGTTGATATTCTAATAGGAGATCCCTTGTAGGTAACTTTCTGTCTCTCTTTGGCAGCCTTTAAGATTCTTACTTTTTCATTCAACAATTTTATTTTGATGTGTCTTGGTGTCAGTCTTTTGGGGTTCAACTTGTTTGGGACTCCATGGACTTCTTGGATTTGCATAGTTTTATCTTGTCAATATCAGGGAAGTTTTCTGTCATTATTTCTTCAAACAGGTTTTCTATCCATTGCTTCTTTTCCTCTCCTTCTGGTACCGTTATTATATATGTTGCTTCATTTTGTGTTGTCTTACAGTTGCTTTAGGCTCTCCTTTTGCTTTTTAAGTCTTCTTTCCAGTTTCTGCTGCGTTTGTGTGTTTTTGTTTTCTACCTTGTCTTCTAATTTGCTGATGTGGTCCTCAGCCTCCTCTAGTCTACTGTTTAAGCCTTTCATTATTTTCTTTATTGCAGCTTTGTCATTCTTCATCTCCTCTTGGTTCCTTTTCATGTTGGTGACATTCTTATTCGATCCTTATCATTCTCATTGGGTTGTGTGTATTTGTCATGCAGCTGTTTAAATATCTTTATAACATTTTCTCTTAATTCTTTCTCTGATATGTTGCTGGCCTCAATTTCATTTAACTCCCTTTCTGGTGATTCCTCTTTTTCTTTCCTTTGGGGATTGCTATTTTGTCTTCCCATGTTTTGCTGTAATGTTTTAATTGTAGGTATGATTGGCTTGATACTCAGGTTCTTTTGGGGATGATGGATTGATGTGATTTCTCAGGTCTCCTGGGCTTGTTAATCTAGTGTAGCTCCCTACTTGAGCTATTTGAGTTCTCTTGATGTAGGCATGTGAGATGGAAAGGTACAACTGCATTATCTAGAAGTCAGCAGCCGTGGAGGGGGGTGTCCCAATTTTTCTGTCTTTCACTCTTGATTGAAATCACACATGTCCAGCAGGGACTCACAGTGCCACCCAGTAACTATTTTTGGGGGTGATGGGTCTCAGAAGGCCTGCATTCTGGAAAGGTGTGACTGTAGTGTCCAGAGCTCTGTAGTTGTGGGGTGGGAAAACTTGGCTTTTACTGCTGCACCTGTGGTAGATATGCACACGTTTCCAGTGGAGGATCACAGGGGCACCTATGGTGTGTTTGCCAGCAAGGGGTGCTGAAGTACTCTGACGGCCATAGCCCTAAAGCCACATAATTGAGGTGTCTATTGTAGGTATCCAGGATGAGTGATTTTAGAATTTTAACTGTCAGGGGGAGTATGTCCCTGCTTGTCCAAGATCACACCCAGCAAGGACTCACAACAGCTCCCATAAGTTCCCTGTGGATAGATGGACTCAGGTTGCCTGCCCACTAGAAGTGTGGATGTGGACTAGCAGTACGTTTGCCTACACAGAGCTCTGAGGCACTTTGAGGGGCCCTGGCACTGAAGTTAAGCAGCTGGGGTGCATGTGGGCAGTTATTCAGGCAGAGAAAATACAGAATTTCTACTGTAGGGTAGCACACCCTTGTCTGTACAGAATCACACCAGCGGGGGCTTCCAGTGGCTCCCAGGTGCTCCCCACAGAGTAGTGTGCCCTGGCTGCCTACACAGCTAGAAATAAAGTGGTGTCTGGAGTTCCGGCTAGGCAGGGGGAAGATGCATTTACTGCTACTAGAGAGGTGCACCTTTGGAAGTGGAGGTTACAGGGTCCATGGGTCTGCAGCTGTGGTGACAGGAATTTGGCTAGAGTGGCTGCTATGTCGCAGGCAGTGTCAAAGTCCTGTCTGGGTGGTGGTGCTGACGAGTTCCTTGAAAAAGCCACTGTTTCTTTCAAGATGGCGTGAGTTTTGTGCCAATGTCTTGCAGTTCAGGGAGTGCCCACAATGGTAGTAGTCTCTCCTTATCCAAGAGAGTCTGTCTGTCAGACCCTGCTGTTCCTGTGAGATTTAACTGTCCCTTACTCACTCTCACACACACCACACACATCCACACACTCTCCTTTCATACCCTCACTCACTTCCTCTCCTTCATCTCTGTCCTGCCAGCCGCCATCTTTTTTAATTCATCTTTTTAAAATCAATAATAGACTTTTTAAGTGGTGCTGTGATAATTGCATATACACAACCAAAAGAATGAGCTTGTATTATGTATAAAAAATAACTTCAAGTAGATTAAAACCTTAAAAAAAGAGCTAAAAGTATAAAATCTTCAGAAGAAAACATAAGCAGAAATCTTTATGAACTTGGATTATATAAGGACTTCTTACAAATGACAGCAAATTACAAGCAACTAAAGAAAAGGAGAGATACAATGTATTAATTCAAAATTAAATTAAATGTTTTGAGTTTAAAAGAAACCATAAAGAAAGTAAAAAAACCTACAGAATGAGAGAAAAACTTTACAGAGAATACATCTTATAAGGAACTTATATTCAGAATATATAAATAATTCTTTTTTAAAAAACATATTTTATTGCTTTTTTTACAGAGAGGAAGGGAGAGAGATAGAAAGTTAGAAACATCGATGAGAGAGAAACATTGATCAGCTGCCTCTTGCATGCCCCCTACTGGGGATGTGCCCACAATCAAGGTCATGTCCTTGACTGGAATCGAACCTGGGACCTTTCAGTCCGCAGGCAGATGCTCTATCCACTGAGCCAAATCGGTTTAGGCAATAACCCTTACAACTCAATGAAATAATTAAAAATTGGGAAGATGATTTGAATAGACATTTTTTCCAAAAATGATATACAAGTGGACAAGAAGCATAAGAAAGATGCTCAATATTTTTAATCATTATAGAGTACAAATTAAAATCACAACGAGAGGACCTTTTACATACTAGGATAGTTATAACCAAAAAATTGAAAATAACAAGTTAAAAAAAAATAACAAGTGAGAGTAAAGTATATGGAAGCAATCCCTCAAACATTGCTGATGGGGATGTAAAATAGTACAACCACTTTAAAATCAGTGTTTCAGTCCTTAACAGAAAAACTTCTGAATGCCCCAGCAGTTCAACTTACAGATATACTAGTGACCTGGTGCACATTGAAAAGAAATGAATTAGAAGGTGGCCTGTGGGGTGGGACTGGGCGAGGCAGGCCAGACACGCCCTAGAGCCAACTTTCCATGGTCCCTCCCCTGCTGGCTGCACCTGGGTTGGTGCTTAGGCTCGAAGGGTATCTGGAGAGTGAGCAAGGTCCCTCTCGCAGGTGGGGTTTCTTGGCATGGCTTGCAGGGATCTGGCTGAAACCATCCCCTGAGAGGTCCCCGAATGTGAGAGCTGTCGTACAAGGTGTGGAACAAAAATGCAAGTGTGCAGTAAACCAGATTGGGCCTATAGTGCCCCAGCAAGAACATAACCCATGGCTGAAGGTGGAATCGCGTAGCCCTGCAAGGGATCAGGCTCCCTTTTCTTTGGTTTTGTGGTGCATCACCTGAGAAACACTGCTGCCTAGTCACTGCAGCCTAGCAGCTCCGGCGTTGAAAATCTGTCCCCTGGTGGTTAGTGCATGTCCTACTTACCAGCTGGTCAGATGGTCGGGTGGTTGCTTAGATATAGATATCCAAGAAAAGTGAAAACTTATGTCTACCTACAGCTTGCATACAAATGTTTATAGCGCCATCATCCATAATAGTCAAAAAGTGAAAACAACTCAAGTGCCCATTGTTTGAAGAATGCCTAAACAAATAGTGTGTTTCCCTTATCAGTCAGAAAATGGAATAAACTGGTGATCCATGCTGCACCATGAACAGATTTTAAAAATATTATGACGTAAATAAGCCAGACACAAAATGTATTAACTGATTATACATATATATAATATCCAGAATAGCAAATCTATAGTGATAGAAAATAGATTAGTCATTGCCAGAAACTAGGGAGAGGAATATTAATAGGAACTGAGTAATAAAAGGCACAGAATTTTTTTCAGTGGTAACATCATTCTTGAATTAGATTGTGGTGATTATTGTACAACTTTGTATATACCAATCATTAAATTGTACTATTAAAATAATTTTTAAAATATTTTTTTATTGATTTCAGAAAGGAAAGGAGAGGAAGAAAGAGAGAAAAATCAATGATGAGAGGGAATGGTTAATTGGCTGCCTCCTGCACACATCACCATGGATATCAAGCCCATAACTCCAACATGTGCCCTGACCGGTAATCAAACTGGTGACCTCCTGATTTATAGGTCCATGTACAACCGCTAAGCCATGACAGCTGAGCTAAACTGTACAATTTTAAGAGTGAAATTTATGGTGTGTAAGTTATATCTCAGTAAAAAACTAATAAATGAAATCAGCTTAAGTTTATTCTAATAATGTAAGATGGTTTTACTATCATAAAATCAGTTACTATAATTTACTACATTAATTGTTTGAAAGATAAAATATTATCTAATATGTACAAAATTGTACAGTATTCTTCAAAAATATGTACAAGTGAGAACTAGAACAGAATTCCTTTAATCTGATTAAAGATCTTTATAGAAAACCTACAGAAAATATAATAAAAATATATTGAAAGATTTTCTTCTGAGATCAGAAAAACAAAAAGATATCCCAGTCAGCTCAATAAGAGCAAAAAAAAAAGTATTTAAATATTGGCAGAAGAGAAATACATTGGTTATTATTTTCAAATTTTACATATACAAATTGCATTGTTGTATATGTAAAGTTTTAACTATTAAAACTAAAAGTGAATGTAGCTAGCAACATTGCTAGATATATCAGCATATAAAACTCTATTCTACTTCTATTTCCTACCAATAATCAATTAGAAACTAAACATTTAAATTATACTACTTGTGAATAATATTATGCTAACTTCATAAATTTACTTTGAAAGGTTTCCTTTTTTATATGTTTGGAAAATCAGAGGAATTGCTCAAGTAATTTAAATAATGTTAAATATATGTAGCCAACAGCAACAATAAAACATATCCAAGTTGCTTGCTATTGTACATATCCATATTGGTATTAAGAATATTTCTTTAATGAAGACAATTTTTACATATAAGAATGTTCTGATTTCCTAAGATTACCAAAATGGACAAATATCTTTTTCCCCTCTTTCTCTTTAAACCATAATTCAGGTTTACTTAAAGTTTAAAATCAATAAAGAAATAAAAAATAGAAAAATAAAATAACCTACCAGATTTATCTTAACAATAATCACTGCTAATATTTGGGTGTATGTAATTATATATGTCTCTGTCATGTAGTTGTGTAACTATGGGGTTATGGCTATATATATATGTATACACACACACACACACATATACACACACACACACACACACATATATATCTATATATAAAAGTATAATATGCAAATCAATCGGACTGTGGAACAACTGGTTGGCTATGACATGCACTGACCAGCAGCGGGCAGATGCTCAATGCAGGAGCTGCCCCCAGCCTGCAGGCCCTGGCAGGGGTACAGGGGGTGGGGCCGGCTGCTAGAGGCTGGGGAAGATTGGCCCTGATCACAGGTCAGGCTTAGGAACCTGACCCATGCAGGAATTTCATATTCTGGGCCTCTAATATGTCCATAAGTGAGAGTATATATGTACATGTTGAGAAGGTTGAAATATATAAGTAAATAGATAGAAAATGATAGAGGTCAATGATGTATTTATAATATGTATGATATTTTTAAACTATTTTTATTTTTGAATTTAGATAGCAACTAGAATTTAAATGCAATAGTAAGAAACCCTAGAGATACTTGCATGTTTTCTCATCTCTGCAATGATATGTTCCTAAGTGTATACAGATGAACATTCATACAATCAACTACACATGTTGCTTGGAGATGTTTTCTACAGCTGCCATGTTATATTAATGATTGACACATGTTGCTATACTATTTGAGAATTTAATATTTGTTATGTTGGATTTGCTCTGTTCATAAAACATAGTGTTTGGAAATATACATTTTATTCCCATACAACTGGGACAATGCCACATACCATAATTAGAGAATGACAATTAGCGGGTCCCCAGCTTACTTTCTTAAGCAATCCTTATGAATACTATCCTTCTGATTAACAATTTGACTTCTGTTCATTAAGTTTTAATGGAGTACACTTAGAAACTCAAAACATAGTCACTTCCTCATTTAAAATAGATAACTCGCCATTCAAATATTTTGTAGAACTTAAAATGTAATGTTGGAATGGGAGCTAATAGTTCCAAATATTTGAAATAACAGATTAAATAGTTAAACTTTTTCATAGTGCTTTTAAGAGGACATTTTAAAATATCTGAAATATTTGGTTCTTATGACTTTCCCCAATGATGGTTACAAATAGTTTTCTCTTTCTTTACTATATTTGAATAGCATGTTTCATTTCACACATCCTTTCCTTGCTGCCAGAACCTTAATATTGCTAACAGAGGAAGCTTACCCAGCATAGTGTTTGTAAATGTCAACTAGCCAACAGATATTTGGAAACCGATGAATGTTCACCTTTCTAACATTTGCTTAAAGCCATCTGGAATTAATATTCTCCTCTCTCTGCTCCTCTCTCCTCAAAAAATCTTTATACAGAAGTTGACACAAAATATATTAAATAAGGCTGGTATTCAGCCCCCTTGCTTTCAAGCAGGAATAACACATGAATGTAAAAAGAAAATATGGGAAATTATTTTGATAGCATTATGTACATTTGCTGTCAAGTTACCCTTTGATAAATCTGCAATTTTTCAGCAAAACACAACTTGTTTATTTTGGAATAGGAGCAAGTTCTTGCTTGTCTAAAAAGCACTATCCTGAAACAACTTAAATTACATGTTCCTCCAACCAAGTCTGCTTGTTTTCCCTTTTATTTTCTCAGCCTGATTAGTCAACATTTGTGAAAGTGAGTAATTTGAAAGATGATTCTAAAAATTGCCCATAGAGTTGGCCCACCTTGTCTTGGAGGAGCAGCTAATTTTCTTCTCACCCATGAAACTGTGGAGTAGGGAAATGGAGCAGGAATCACAGGCCCTGCTGACTCTGGAAAACTTAAATCTGCGCTGGACAAACTGCTCAGATGAGGTGCGAGGAAGCCAATGGATACACTGGGTAAGCAGAACTTGAGTAGGAAGACTTAGCCTTCTCCAGGCTCTGTTCTTCTTTCCTATTTCTTTTGTTTCTCTTTCCAGTTTCTGCTTATTAAAACCTAATGAACAAAATCTGAGTAAATCATCAACATCCTTTCTAATTTCTCCATTTTCACTACTCTCACATCCATCTATAACCCTCCTCCCCTCACTCACTGCCCACCCACCCACTGGCCATTCCCATCATCTAACCTTCATTTAGTAAATATTTACTAAACCATTTCTTGGTACAAATCACTTTATGGGTTATGATCATAACTAGAACATTAGCATAACACGAGATTGCATTAGCATATGGCAGCTCTTGGCCTCTAACATTACAGAGCAACTTTTCCTATTTTCAATCCTTGAGAATTCTGTCCCTCCTAAATCTAAAAGTATCCAAGTTTACCTAGTCAATTTCCCCCTTTAAATAGATTCCCTCTATTTTTCAATCCATATCTGTTCTACATAAATTCCCAAAAAAGAACACTTAATTTTTCAATTAAGCAGTGCATTTTTTTTATTTATCCCTTAGTTAAAGTTCGAATTCTTCAGCCCATAATTAATACTTGTCCTTTCAACTCTTGCATATTCAATTACTGTTATTTGAAAAGATCATGTAGCTATAGTCTTTCAAGTTATTTGCACTATAATGACAGTATAAATATGCAAAATGCTAAGCATTTTAAAAAGTAAATGACCTCACACTAGTCCCTTCAAAAATCAATTAGTAAAATTTGTACTTTCAGCAAATATTTTTGAATATCTTATATCAGTAGCTAAACAAATTAACTGGAAACACAAAAGAGATCAAAGTTATGGTCTGTTAATCCACTATAGAATTTTGAACATGTAAATTTAATTTTTTTCCTGATACATGACCTCTAAATGTAACTCACTAATTAAGGAATTGTCAGAAAAGCAAAACTACTTTGAGACCTTTCTCAGCCAAAACATCTGTTTGATCTAAATCTAGGAGATATAGAATAATAGGAAGAAATTAGGTCCTGGCTAAATATCCATAACTATTAAGCTTATTCTCTGTTGGTTTGGTATACTCATTTACACACCAATATACAATTTAGAAATTTATGGACTCATTAATTTTGCTAAACATTTTTAAAGCTAATTATTTCTGTACTATTTTTATAATCAAGTACACTTGTTATTATCCACAAAGGACAAATCACCTACCCAAATCCCTGCAACTAGGGAAATAATTTCACTTAAGCATCCCTTGAAAGCAATTATTTATGGGTTCCACAGAAACTGGGGTCAACTTTTTGTGGTCCCACTTACCTCTGTGGAGATTAGAGATTACTTTATAAAATGATTTGAACTCATCACTATTTGACTTATACGTTAAAAATTTGAGCAAAAGCAAACCAATGATCCCAACACCATGACAGAAATAACTTGTCTTAAATTAATTGACCTTATAGGTGCTCTCAAAATGCTATTTTGATATTTAACATCATCACTGATTTGAGATGATCCACTTTGTCTGTATTACCATTATTTTGTGAACAAAAATTATTAACACAATTGATTTCGATGAGAATTCCTTTGATTATGGTTCTCCTACAATGCTGTGTGAATATGTTGTTTTAAATCTATGATAAACACTTCTAGTTAATTGAAGAAACCCTTCTCTAAGTATATTCCCTATCTGACATTTACATGTTTTATCATTGAGCAATCTACAGTTATTTTTACCATAATTTCAAGCTATGCCATTGTCTCTGGAGTCTCCTTTGAAAATCTCCAACCTATTCATATTTCAAGTTCCTTACAGCAGTGTTTCTCAACCTTGACTGCACAGTCCTGACCTCCAGCCCGTACCTCAAACCAATTACATCAACAACTCTAGGGGTGGAACTCTGACATCAGTAATTTTTAAACTCCCTTGTGGTTCCAATGTGCAGTCATGTCTGAAAAACACTATTTAGAGTAAGAATTGACCTCAGGCTATCACACAACTTTCCTATTAATAGCCCAGCATATTACAAGTGGCAAAATGGCATCAGTGAATGTATGATTGCAACACGAAGCTATTTGTTTTTCTTAAACTCTGCTGAGGTGTTTTTATAAAACCTCTGTCTATGTCCTTGTAATTTAAAGTTCGAGCCATCAAGTTCTGATAAAGAGTCTTGGCTAAATTTACTCCAAAGTGGGAGCATGCTTTTCCTGATTTAAAAATGGCAGCTCTAACTAAAAGTTGGCCCTTTAATTATATACCTAGAAATTGTGATTATGGGACAAAATTGCCACTTTCCAATAACTAAAAATTAATAACGTTCAGGTAATTAATAAGCTCTACATGCCATTTATTTAGGATAATTTGTTAACACATAGAATTCCTAAAAAGCATTACTTGTCATTAGTAACTTATTTACATAAACTCTTATGTATTAAACTCTTCATGCTAGAATTTATGGTACCTGAAACTCCTTCATGTAATATCATTTAGATTGTTGGTTCACTACTCAAATCCCTTTTTATGACTCATGTTAATAGCTCAAAAGAAAATCATCTGTTTGATTTTGATCTCACCTTTATTTTATTTCATTTTATTTTGTGAATCCTCATCCAAGGATATGTTTTCCATTGAATTTTAGAGAAAGTAGGAGGGAGGGTAATAGGGGAGAAGAGAGAGAAACATTGTTGTGAGAGAGACACATTGATTAGCTGCAGGGGCTGAGAATCCAAATTGCAATCCAGATATATTCCCTTGCTTGACTGGAAATCAAACCTGTAGCCCTTAGGCATTCGGGCCAATGTTCTATCCACTTAACCCACCAGCCAGGGTTGAGCTCAGCTTTAAATTTCAGCTCCAAGTTCTTTGAATTTACACACACACACACGCACACAAACATGCAGAAAATATTTTCAAGACACTATTTTTTAAAATTTTTAAAAATTAAATCTTTATTATTCAGATTATTACATTTGTTTCTCTTTTTTCCCCTGCATAGCTCCCCTCCACCCAGCTCCCACCCATCCCTATACCCTTACCTCCCTCCCATTGACCTCATCCATAGATGTATGATTTTTGTCTAGTCTCTCCCTGTACACCCCTCACCCCTTTTCCCCTGAGAATTATCAGTCCACTTCCTTTCTGTGCTCCTGATTCTATTATATTCACCAGTTTATTCTGTTGATCAAATTTTTAATTCCCTTAATTTTTAGATTCACTTGTTGATAGATATGTATTTGTTGTTCATAATTTTTTGTCTTTCATATTTTTCTTCTTCCACTTCTAAAAGAGTACCTTTCAGCATTTTGTATAATAGTGGTTTGGTGTTAATGAACTCCTTTAGCTTTTTCTTATCTGTGAAGCTCTTTATCTGCCCTGCAATTCTGAATGATAGCTTTGCTGGATAGAGTATTCTTGGTTGTAGGTTCTTGCTATTCATCACGTTGAATATTTCTTGCCACTCCTGTCTGGCCTGCATCATTTCTGTTGAGAAATCAGCTGACAGTCCTATGGGTGCTCCCTTGTAGGTAATGAACTGTTTTTCTCTTGCTGCTTTTAATATTCTCTTTTTCTTTTGCTCTTGGTATTTTAATTTTGATGTGTCTTGGTGTAGGCCTCTCTGGATTATTTTTATATGAGGTTCTGTGTGCTTCCTGGACTTGTAAGTCTATTTCTTTTACCAGATGTGGGAAGTTTTCAGTCATTATTTCTTTAAATAGGTTTTCAGTATCTTGCTCTCTCTTCTTCTGGCACCCTCACAATTCTGATGTTGTTACTCTTGAAACTGTCCCAGAGGCTCCTTACATTATCTTCACATTTTTGGATTCTTTTCTCTTCCTGCTTTTCCAGTTGAGTGTTTTCTGATCTTTATATTTCTAATTTTTTACTTGATTCTTGCTTTCTCTAGTCTCCTATTAGGACTCTGTATAATATTTTTTATTTCAATCTGTGTCTGTTTAATTTCTAGTTGGTCCTTATCCATCTCTAGTTGGTTCTTTTTCATCTCCTTTTGGGTCTCACTAACTTTATCCAACTTTTCTAGGATATTCTTAAAAAATCTTATAAGTGTGGTTTTGAACTCTATATCCAGTTGTTTGTTTTCCTCCATTTCTTTTGTTTGTGTCCCTTCCCTTCTGTTGGCATTTTTACTATGCAGGGATAACTTCTGTGTTGGATTCAGCCTTATGATGCAAAACTGCAGAAGCCTCTCTGTTGAGCTTGGGATGGGTGGAGTCTCAGGGCTTATGGACCACCTTGCTTTTCAGTCGGCCCCGCCCTCCATGGTCCCTGTGTCTCATGTGACTGGGTAATCGCTGGAGTGGTCCCTGTGCAGAGAGCTCTCTCTCAGTGCCTCTAGGCTGCTGCCCCTCAGGTTCCCCTGCACTCCAGAACCATATGAGTCTGGGTCCCCAGGGTTTTAGCCAAAAATGAGGTTCAGTGGAGTTAGAAGTGACAGAATTGGGAGGGTCTGTCTCCTGCCCACTTGTGAAAGCCAGCGGCACAATCAGCAGTCGGTCCTTTCTGTGTAGTGCTATGTGCGCCACCAGACTTCTGATCTTTTGTAACTCCCCTAAATTTCCGTGCACTTCTCCCTTGTCACAGTCCAAACTCCCCCTGCATGAGTTTTGGCTGGATCTGGGGTTTAGTGTTATAGGATATGGGTTCAATGCCTTTTAGAGTCTCCATCTCCCTCCCACCAGAGAAAGTCAGCCAAGTACTCCAGCACCTGCTCTCCGTATCTCAGCTTTTTGCAGCTCTTCTGGGTCTCTGTGAGCCCCTCTCTTTCCTTCTAGCTGTAGAACTTCCACTCAGCCAGCTTTCCTGTGATTCTGGATGATGTCTGTTCTGTCTTTTAGTTGTAATTTTGAAATTGTTATGCAAGGCAGCAATGTAGGTGTTTACCTATGCCGCCATCTTGGATTCCTCCAAAACACTATTTTTTAATAATTTCTTTCTCAGGACAAAACATGGTAGGTATAGTATCTTTCATTCATCAAAAATAAGAAAATCTTTTCTCAGAAGGTTTCAGTCTCACTTTTATCCTAACCATAGCACTTTCATTAGGCAACTAGTTTGTTTGATTTTGACAACTTTGTTATTTTCTTTAATGGGACTTAGCAAACTGAGATTTCAGATTTTTTTTTAAGAGAAAAACTTTACAATGGCAATTTAAGTTTATATGGGATAAAACATAAGAAAATGTGATTATTAACAATGATGCAAACCCAACTTGTTTGGGTTACAGTGAATCTGATTACATTGGATTTGAATCAAGTCCTTTAGATTGAACCAAATTTAAAAATACATTTCAAAGAAGATCTTTCTGTTACAGGTGGTTGGGACTTGAATTACAAGCCAAATTTGGTATCTCCTTTTTAAGTGAACCTCATGCTCTTCACACCAATTCATGAAATGTTAAAGTGGAGGCAGGGCAATAATATCATCTTCTCTAACTAATCCTTCTCGATCTGCTTTCCCAAGTAGAAGTGATCGCTCTCTTTCTATTCCTGTGCATACTTATATTCAAGAGCCTTTACCACTTAATGACAAATCACTTGTCTTCCTCTTCATACCTTAAGGGTGGTGATTTGGTCTTATTCAAAACTATCTCTAGCAACTTAGGGGTTCATACTAGGTGCTCAATAAAAGTTAGCTGAATGCATAATGAGGCATGTGGTTATACAGGTTTGGCATTTGTTAAAACTCATCAAATTTTATGTTTAAGATCTGTTCATTTCACAGCATGTAAATTGCACTTCAATTTACAAAGAATAAAATAAAATGTTTTCATTCCCTTTGGAATATGCTTTTAGAATCAGATCATAAACCATTATGGGATTTGAGACTTACTCTCTCATCATACAAAGATAAATACAGTGGTGAGCATAAGTAGGTTTGCTGTGTCACTGTAACATTCTTTAGAGATAATGAAGCTATTGCAATAATCACAACTTGCATGCCTGCTTTTGCCCAACCTGTGGGTAACTTAAAAATCCATGTTATTTACTGGACTCAAAAGTTTAGTATTTTTGCCCTAGCTGGTTTGGCTCAGTGCATAGAGCGTCAGCCTGTGGACTGAAGGGTCCCAGGTTCGATTCCGGCCAAAAGCATATGCTTGGGTTGCGGGCTTGATCCCCAGTGGGGGGCATGCGGGAGGCAGACAATCAATGATTCTCTTTCATCATTGATGTTTCTATCTCTCCCTCCTTCTCTCTTCCTCTCTGAAATCAATAAAGAAATATATTTTTAAAAAAAGTTCAGTATTTTATAAAACCAAACTCATCCACAATTTTTTTTACCAGTACAAATCCTATTCAATAAAGAGGGAATATGGTAATTTACCCTCATGCCATTGCAAAGATGGTAGCACCCACAGCCAATAAAAAGAAAATATGCTAATTAGCTGCCCTGCCCTCAAAGATGGTGGCACCCATAGCCAGTAAGGAGCAGATATGCTAATTGGCTGTCCCACTCTCAAAGACAGTAGTGCCCCCAGCAACAAGATGGCAGAATCCAGGCCCCACAGGGGCGGCAGGCATGCTGTACTCCTGCTTCCGGAGTTCCCCAGTCTCTTCAACCCCAGCCACCCAGGGCCAGCGCAAGGCATAGGCAAGCCTTGGATAGCAGCTGCCCAGCCACCCAGGGTCAGTCCAGGGTACAGGCAAGCCTCATATGGTGGCTACCCAGCTTTCCAGGGCCACTCAAAGCTCAGGTAACCAGGGCCTATCAAGGCTTGCACTGCCAAAAGTAGCAGCAGCAGAGGTGTGATGGGGCACCACCTTCCCCTGATCACTGGGTTGCCTCTGCCACTGAGGGCTCCAGGACTGTGTGAGGGTTCCGGCTGGGCTGAGGGACCTCACCCTCCAGTTCATGAATTTTCATGCACTAGGCCTCTAGTCCCATTTAATAAAAGAGCAATATGCAAATCAACCATATTCCATTATTCCTACAAGCCACACACACTAGCCATGCCCCACCAGCCAATGAGTGAATATGCAAATTACCCCAACCAAGATGGCTAGGGCCACAGAGAGAACAGAAGGGAGGCTAGCGTTGCCCCTGGCAGTGGAGGAAGCCAAGCTTTCTGAAAACCATCTCTGACCCAGACCTTCCCTTAAGGCAACAAAGTTTCAATGGCTGTGCAAGCAAAAGGCTTGGCTCTGCTCCAGGCTACAGAGTTTCAATTGTAGAAGAAAAATAAATCCCAGATAACAGGGCCACCACTTGGGTCACCAGGGTGTATAGCTGGCCTGAAAAGTATCACAGGCCCATTGCCCAGGCCTCCTCATGCCCCAAGGGAACACTCACCCTGATCCAGGACACCCTTCAGGGCAAACCAGCTGGCCCCCACCCATGCACCAGGTCTCTATCCTATCTAATAAAAGAGTAATATGCAGAATGATAATCACTGCAACACACAAGATGACTGTCCCCAGGTGGTGAAAAGATCCTGCCCCCATGTGGACACAAGATGGCCACCATAAGATGGCCTGCAAGGGAGGGCAGTTAGGGGCAAACAGTCTGCCAAGGGAGCAGTTAGGCATCAATCAGGCTGGCAGGGGAGTGGATGGGAGTGACCAGGTGGACAGGCAGAAGCAGTTAGGGGCAATCAAGAAGACAGGCAGGTAAGCTGCTGGGAGCCAGCAGTCCTGGATTGTGAGAGGGATGTCCGACTGCCCTCAAAGAGTCCCTGATTGGAGAGGGAGTAGGCTGGACTGAAGGACACCCCCTCAACAGGCCTCTAGTATTGAAATAATGTACAAACATTACTGTTAAGTGAAAACCTATCACTTTATTAATAGTTATATAGTCAACAGTTATTAATTACTAACAAAGTATCATATAGAGTGGCCAGAATATAAATGCCCATCAAAAAACAACAAAAATATGCAAAACTGTTCCTCTCCTAATCATCTTCTTTCTTCAACATCCTTACTTGAACTTTTAGAGATAAGAAAACATGAAAAGTAGGGACATTTTAAACATAAAAGTAAAAGCTTGGTTTCAGAGACAGCCATCTTGACAACATGTTATTAGTTAAGAAATAGAGTGATACCTTCTTGCTGTTCTTAGCAAAATAGAATGAGTATTAGGAATAAGAAAGACCTTGGAGTTTGCTTTATACAGCATAGAAGTAAATTAAAAGTAGTAAAGCAAGTGACTATTCACAGCCTTATCTGCTGGCTCTTTCTTCCACTTTGGTAATTGAGCATGAGGGATAGTAAGAAAAAACGGAGACTTCAGAAAAAAAAATGTTTTCACTGATACAGCAAAAATAATCTAGTGTTCCCCCATTCAGTGTGACTGTCCTTTGGTCACAGTTAGTTTATAGCAGAGGATATTGTATGGCAATGCTTACATCACATAGATTTTTATCTAATACTAGAGGCCCAGGGCATAAAATTCGTGCATGGGGGCAGGGGAATCTTTCAGCCCAGCCTGTACCCTCTTCACTTCAGGATCCCTCAGGAGATATCTGACTGCCCATAGGGATCAGGCCTAAACCAGCAATCAGACATCACTCTCATAACCTGGACCTGCTGGCTTCTAACTGCTCACCTATCTTTCTGCCTGGTCACCACTAACTGCCCTCCTCTGCCTCCCTGGTCATCCCCAACTGCCCTCCCCTGCTGGCCTGGTTGCCCCCAAATGCCCTCCTTGTAGGCCTGGTCGCCTCAGCTGCCCTCTGCAGGCCTGGTTGCCCCCAACTGTCTTGGTTGCCCTAACCACCTCTGCCTCAGCTCCTGCCACCATGGCTTTCTCTGGAAGGATGTCTGGAAGGATGTCCAGAAGATGTCTGGTCAAATTAGCATAATCCCCTTTTATTAGAATAGATTTCTATATTGTATGAAAACATGATCCCTTACAGGAGTGACAACTTTTTAATCTCATGAATTGATTTAATTCCCTTAAAGTAGAAATAATGGTATTTTGCATTGGGATTTGAATGTTTCTTTTATATGAGTGCACAAGATTATTGCATATGTAAATGAATCATTGCTCTTAGTATGTATTATGTACTTTGCAAACAAAGTTATTTAAAACAAATTTAATTTCTGGTTTTGTTGTAAACCAAATACTAGTTAATAGCTTAGCACACCTGATTTGACTTGGCACTTTCAAAATTGATTTACTGCACTCTCTGCGGAACCTGTTAGTTCTAATTTTGCAAGTCCAATAGGTTCCTTCTTCCCACAATGAATATTATTCAGCCTATAGGTATGTTATGTCTCCCTCAGTTTATGTAATTGGGATTTATCATTTATTTTCAAAAGAAATCACATCCACAAAACAATAGGTTCTTCCATTTTCTATTGACTAAAGTGCTACGCATCATCTGAATAATAGCTTGGTTACAAAGAGAGACTATACAAATCCAACTTATTCCTGGAGTAATACTGAGAAAAAACTGATAAGTCTTTTATGCTTTGTTGTAGGTCTGGTGAATGTCTTAGAATTGAAACACAATTAACCTAGAGTTTGCTTCTACTGCTTATGAATAGCTGTAATGAATGGGCTAAATGTGATTGACTTTCTAAAGATTTTTAAAATATGCTAAATAATTAAGTAGGGTTAAGGACAATTTAGGCTATATAAAGACAAGGATATAATAAAATTGTGCTATCTTTAATAATTTCCATACTCAAATTGTAGTTCATATTTTAAAAATAGACTCTGGTAACTTGACAAACATTTTATGCAATTACATTTTGCTTCCCCCTGCACTCCCAGTGTACAGTAACTTCTGTTCATTCACGTAAAACAGTATAAACCTGTCAATATGCATAGCTCCTTTGTAGCTACATTAGCAAGTTATTCGGACATGTTATCAAGTCAGAAAAAGAACTTTAAGAATTCTGTATCATTTTTGTTATTGATGATGTAATTACAAATTAAATGATGTAAGAGAGGTTTGGGGAAAATGCCAACATCTTTTTTTCTCCGTTTTCTCTTAGATTATCAAATGTCAAAAAGTCATGCAATGAAGAATTAAGTTAAGGAAACCCATCATTGTCTTTTACTACATGTTAGAATAAAAAAAAATTATTTTAATATTTATTATATATTTAAAAGGTAGAATCAATTAGATTCAACACAAAAGACACTTTTACTACAATAACTATGCTGAATCAATAATCCTTATATTTTCATTTACATACAATCTATCAGTTCTCTATTGTTTTTTACTATTGCAGGCATCTGTTTGAGGGCTTTGATTCTTCTCCTGAACTATCTATAATAAAATTGTGGAATATAAATTACAACTGTAAGAATCACATGAAATTTTTTCTATTAATCATTATCTATCTATCTATCTATCTATCATCACCTACCTATTTTGTAATAATCTATCCACATCAAAAGAAGTAATGAAATCCAAGATAAACGTGAAAAATTCCTGTGTAGAATGGGCAACTTATATGAACTTTAAATAAGTAAATCTTTATAAATCTAAGCAAAAGTGAGTCTCGTGTTTCAGTAATAAAATAGATAAGAAAACGTTCTTCTAAATACATGATGGGGCAAAAGCAGGTTTACAATTGTTTCTATGGAAAACAATATAATAATTAATAAGAATATAAGAATAAAGTATTTAAAAAATCAATCATAGCTGAAGAAATGAAGGTTTGCTGTTATGAAAGAAAACTCTACAGTCATTACAAATGATATTATACATTGATATTATACAAATATATTTCAACTATATGCTACTAAGTGAATAAAGGTTACAAGCAAAAGCCTATATACAATATATTATATAGAATAATGTATATGTAACACATCTATTATTTAAGAGTAATAGAATATATGTGTTCAATTAGTAATGTCTATGCATATGTCTTTAACTTATAAAAAATGGTTGCAATTTTGGGCAGCTAAATTTATAATGATATTTATATTTTTTATGGCCAAAGTTGTAATAGCAGTGATGATCTTTCTGCAATGACTTTGAATCCTCTTGTTTACCATCCAGATGTGCTTCATTATTGAAACTAGCTGTCATCTTCTCATCTGAGGCATGTTAAGATGATATAAATACAAACATATTCTGAGAAGCTATAGCCAAATCCCTACATGATTACTTTTAAAATCTGAATAGGAAAAGAGTAAAGTCCAATTCAGAAACAAACACATGTACCAAAAGTAAAATGTTCTTACATAAAATATATGGTTTTACTGGAAGAGAACATGGAAAATCAAAAGTTCCTGGTGAGCAAAATAAAAAATAAAATAAAAGGCAGAAACATGATTGAGCATGAGAAACTGCAAGGGCCCAGAGTCAAGGATTTTCTATCTGGGATGACAGAAGACCTGAACACTTGCTCCTACGTTTGAAAAAAGAAATAGAGTAAAAATCTAAAAATCCACCCTAATGTAACAAATGATCTTTTGGTGATAATAATGTTTCAATGTAGGTTCATCAGTTGTAACAATTACCCCCTGGTTCTAGAATGTTGACAGTGAAAAGAGACTATGTGTGTGTGTGTGGCGGGGGTTGGGGGGGGGGACTAGAGGGGGTCTATGGGAATTTTAAATCTGTTTAAGGCTGATATTATCCTTCAAATAAACAGTAACATTCAAGTCATTGTACCATCACTCTGGATCCATAATAAACAAGTTAAATTATAGCTTTCAGCAGACTGACGTAATCCTCATCTAGATATAGAAATAGCCATTGTGCCTTTGGAAGATGCTGTATCATGTAGACATTTCAAAATAAACTAAATTTGAGGTCTCTTTCATGATGCATCACACACAAAAAAAGCAAGAGTCTTGAATTAAATTACCAAATTTAATTTTCAAAAGAGAGCATAAATTACCTATCAATGAGTACAAACTCCTCCAAAATTAGTGGCTTTAAAAATAGATTTCATTTATTCATCAGTTTGCAGATTAGGAATCTGTGCATGGCTCAGCTGAGTTTGGTATTCCGGTTGCACATGGCAACAGATGGGATCATTCAGTCAGCTGGACACAGCTGGTGACTGTTTGGGGCTGGAAGCTTATAGCTCTTTCTCCATATTTCTGTCACTCTATATTGCCTCTTTCAAGTTGGCTAGTTTGAAACGTGGGATTCTCAAGAGTGTTGGATTTCATACATGGAGGGATTGATCCAAGAAAGGAAAAGTGGAATCCATGTAGTTCCTGACAACCAGACATGAAATCATTTTGGCATCATTTCCACCCCATTCTATTTGAAAAGCTGGTCACAGAGCCAATTCAGGTTCAAGGCAAGTGTCAATGGACCCTGCCTCTCTGTGTTCAACTTTTAATCAATCACAGGAAGAAATATCTATAGGGGACTTGGCAAAAAGCATCAGTTTCTGTTAGGTAATTGAGGTTAATCACATTAGAACTGTTATATTAGATTTGAGCTGATCTTATATGTCCTCATTTGGATTTTGAAGACGGTAAGAACTGAAGAAAGATGTCCTTGGTTTTAGAAAAACCAAGTAGTATATATTATATTGTTATATTTTACATCTTTAAAAGTATATAAATTATGGTAATAGAATAAAGAAACAAGCAAACAGAAATTAATAGCTGCATATTCATGCATTGATCATTCAAATTTAATTTGTACAGCATAAAATTATTAGCATTTTTTTTAATTTAAAAAAGTATGTTATATAGTTACAGAAAAAATACATCGGAGGAAACATTAATTGTCATTGCATTTTGTGGAGAATATTTTTTCCAAACTTGCAGAAAGAGGTTTGTATTACAAATAATAAGAGTAGGAAAAAAACATACACAAAAAAAAAACAACAACCACACACACATATTATAGTAAGCAGAATAAAGCTTCGCCTCCCTCCACAGATTTCTATACTCTAATCCCCAAAATCTGTATGTTATTTTTCGTGGTAAAATTGACTTTGCAGAGGTGATTAAAATAAGAATTTTGAGATGAGAAGATTAATTTAGATTATCTAGGTAGGCCCAATGGAATTCTAAGGATCTTTATAAGGGAAAATGAAAATTAAGAGTCTAAGAGTCAGAAGAATCCTGAAAATGGAAGCAGAGTTTGGAATGATGTGGTCAGGAGTCAAGAAATGCAGCCAGCCACTAGAAGGTGGAAAAGAGAGGGAAGAGATTCACCCCTGGAGCCTATACAAGGGGCACAATCCATAATTTCAGCCTATAAGGTGCATGCCAGACTTCTGGCCTCAAGGACTGTAGCACAAAATATTGAGCCAATGAATTTGTCGTGATAAATAGAAAATGAATAAACAATTTTAAAATTTGAAATGGAACTTATAATTATTTTTCTTAAATGATAGCTAACAATCAATAAATCGTTTAGAAAAGAATTTGAAACTAATTTTATGGTGAAGTAGTCAATGACATTAAAATTATCCAACTATGACATCAGGGATTCCGAAACTGCTTTTCAGTAATAAAGTTGGTTGAAAGCAATGTAAAATGTGCTTTTAAAAAGATGTGTTAAAAGTATATGATTGAATATAGGATTTGCTATGGTATTCCTTTTAATGATAATAAACACACACACACACACACACATATATATATATATATATATATATTTCTGGAACATTATTAAATCAACTTTAACATTTTGGAAACAAGTTAATATAGTCCTTTAACCTCTTTAATCTGTATATAAGAAAATATATACATTTACAACATCATGGATGGATATGGAGAGCATTATGCTAAGCGAAATAATCTGGTTAGAGAAAAAGAAATATCTATGATCTCACTAATTTGTGGAATATAATGAACAACATAAACTCATGAATAAAAATAAATCCAGAGACAGAGAAGCATTGAACAGACCATCAAACTTCATTGGGAAGGTGTGGGGGAAGGGAGGGGAGAGACTAATCAAAGGATTTGTATGTATGCAATTAAGCATAATCAATGGGCACAGACCTTGGGGGTTGAGGGCATATGCTGGGGGATCAGGGTGTCTGGGGAGAGGTCAATGCGGGGGGAGGGGAGGAGACTTATGTAATATTTTAAAAAATAAAGAATTAAAATGTAAATATATTTTTAAATTAATAAAAATGTGTACAAATAAAATAAGCATATTTTGTTCTAAGCTATGCAAAAAAACATGGAAGAAATTTCTAATTTGTGAGTTTAAAATTCTCTCTCCCTATGAAATTAGAAATACAATAGAATAAATTGGAATTTAGAAAACTTAAATAATGTGAAATCCACCAGTCACTTAGTTGCCAATTTCTAGGTTGTGAAGTGTGTGTATGTATGTGTGTGTGTGTACTCTCTCTCTTCTCCTAGATAACTTAATTGGTATGTGCAAGAGAACCTGGAGGAGGAGGTGGGAGGGAAACAGGAATTTCTTTGTAGATCTATACATTTATTTTACTTTAAAAATAAAAGCATATAAATTGAACATGTCAAACTTTTATCATGTATGGGAAACCTACATAAACTTCAACATTACAATGAAATGGAAAAAGAACAGACAAATATTCACAGCCAATAACATGAGATTTAGTCAGTTTCTATCATAAATTAATGGCATTCCTGGCCTACTTTCTGCCACTATTCTGTTTCCCATCTTAATTGGTATTGGAGCTCCAACATTACTAGCATATATTTTCCATTTATGCTAATGAACAAGGTCACTTTCCTGCTTAAAGCTTTAATAGTTCTCTACATCCTATATAATAAAAGCATAATATGCTAAGTGTCAGACAGTTTGTTCAACTGTTTGACCAGTCACTATGATGTGCACTGACCATCAGGGGGCAGATGCTCTGACTTGTAGGTTAGCTTGCTGCTGGAGTCTGGCCCATCAGGACTGGATGAGATGAGCTGGACATACCCTGGAGACCTCCTGTGGTCCCTCCTGGGCCAACCAACCTCCTGGGGTCCCTCCTGGCCGGCCCCAATTGGGACTGAGTGAGAAGGCCCCAATCGCCCCAATCATCCTGATTGGGACTGGGTAAGATGGGCCAGACATGTCCTGGATAAATCCATGCACCAGGCCGGTTTTGGGTTGATACCTGCAGGCCAGGCCAAGGGACCCCACGGGTGCAAGAATCTGTGCACCAGGCTTCCAGTTTTAAAGAATAAAACCAGATTTGTTCACATATAAATTTTTTCCCACCTTAGCTTATGTTTCAAATTCTCCAAATATATTTTTAAGAGTGAAGGCACAGGCTAGAACCATATTCTTAGCCTTCCTCTACTCCTTCTAGCCTGCTTCAGCCCAAGCCTTTTGGTAAGGTGTTTAGAGGAAACTGGTATAAAATGTGGGTGTCCTCTAGATCTCATAACCCCTGACTACTTAGGAAGGTGTTGCTGAGGACTCAGAATGTGCCTTTAAAAGGTTTGCAGGGTGGACTCCATTTGTGACTGTGCCACTAACCTGCCATAACTAGAGTAACTGGTGGTCACTCAGGATGAGTAATCATTTTTAGATCAGTTTCCTGATCTAAAAAAAACTAAGTGTTGGCAGCACCCTCCCATAGGACTGCTGGGCTGGTTAGAGGACACAGTGTTTATAGAGTGCCTGACAGTGCTTGAGGCATAAATGTACTTAATAAACATCAGCTTTTCCTTCAGTTTGTTTAAAAAAGAATGGTTTACAAAAAGGGAACTGCAATCACCAGGAAATAAGATGTGATAGAATCTTTGTTCTTATAGAGTAAGGAAGAACTATATTAGCAATTAAGGTAGAAGTCTAGACAACTATAGTTTATCTATGCCAAGTTATTTTAGCAGATGTAATGAAGTTAATTTTGTCTCTGGTTTTAGATGAACCTTGCTAAATTAAGGATCAAAAGTAGGAAAGATAAATTCATTTCAGCATTCTCTATTTGACTATAAATTTGTGGTATTTGACCTCTCTTTTGAACCAATTACAATATCTACAGGGTGCCTAAAATGAGTTGAATAAAATAGTTGGCACATGTTCATTTAGGGGCAAAACCATGGAAAGGAAGTGAGGAAGCCAGCCTACTCTCACGATAGCAATAGAATAGGGCTTCAGCTTTCATTAGAGAAGTGACAATTAAAATGATTTGTAGAAATAGAGGTTGAATGGGCATGAGGGGCAAAGAGCACGATGCTCTTGTGAGTTATGCCACGTAAGAAAAGAAGCAGTTCTCTTGATTCTCTAAAGGGAGTCATATATAACCCAGATGGAGCTGCATTTTGTTTGCGTTCCCAGTGAAGCACACCTTTGATGAAGCACAGTGTGATCCTGCTCCATTCTTTTGCCTACCCTCTCGATCTTCAAAAGGTCTCCACTAGACCTGAGTCTTTGCTTCTGAATGCCCAATCACTAGCAAAGGTCCTTCCACATAATTATAAACACCAAAAATATACATGAGCATTTAGTTCAAACCAAACAAACATTCACATATACATTTTTGCAAACTCAATGTCTCCCTCAGTCTTTGATATTGGTATGAAGACTCTATGGAATTTGTCATCAAGGCTGGATCATGACAGGAAGATGGCTTAACCACCTCCTGACATGCTCTTCTGTGATCTCCTCACTCCATCTACACTGGCCTTCTTTTTTTGTCATGATAAAGCAGACATGCTCCTGCCTCAGAGCCTTTGCAATTCCTCTGCCTGAGCTCCTGATCTGAACCGTGACTGCATGGCCAGCTCCCTCAGATACCACCTGCCCAGTAAGGTCTCTAATGAACACCAAATGCATTTGCAACCTCCAGTTTCCTTAGCAGTCCAGATTCACATTACCCTGCTCTATTTCTTGTACACAATACAGGCTAGTTTCTTATATATGGCATATATGTTTAATATATGGACTGCTTGTCTCTCCCTAAAGGCAAATACATGCATTTTGTATGCATACCAAGAACAGAGCCTGGCACACTGGAGATACACATTAAATATGTATTAAATGGATACTTGTTGAATGAATTGGCATTTGTGGTGTTTTGTGGTCAACAAAAAGACATAATATGATATGGAAATAAGCTGTAGATTTTTTTGTTTCACATGTTAGATGAGTTAAAATATTTAAACCTTTCTTATTTCAAGGAATGTTCTTTGGCTTTATGGATATTTCACTAATCCGGAATATTTGGTACCCAATCAAATCTAACTTTATTCAAGTAATTCTGTCTACATGTATTAATCTGAAGATAGTTTACATCTTGAATTTTATTATAAATGCTTAAATTACTATTTATGAGTCCTACAATGTAAAGATACAAAGCCTTCAACAATCAATTACCACATCCAATTAGTCTAAAATCACTGAAATATACAAGTGGGACTAGAGCTCATTTTAAATATCAAAAGACACAGTCATTTAATTAAAAACTCCATCTGTGCCTCAGTCTCCAGAATCAGACAAAAAAATTCTCCAAATTGTCTTCTGAGTTTTCATCAAAACAAGGCACCAGTTTGGAATCTATTTTAACATCACTTGCAATATATGGGGACTCACATCGCATCTGCTTTGATTTTTCTCTAATGAAAATCCTACTTGTTCTGTGTCAGGAAAGATGTAAGTATTCCCTAGAAATAGTGCTGTTATTTAGAATGCAACAATAGAGAAAAATCGAAGCCCCAGATCTTATATTTCCTATTCATAAAATTGTAATTGGCCTTTTTATGTCTCTGCTGCCCTTGAGACAGGGAATTAACTTTATGTACATGAACATATATAGGATACCCATAAAACTCAGAATAGTTCAAATTCTCATTTCCCAAAAAGAATTAGAAATAAAATCAGAGCATATTTTTCTTTAATCTTGGGGATTTTGTATAGTTTAATGTTACCTCTTGAGATGATATTAAATTTCAGTTATTGTAAATAACCGGTAAAGGAAGAACTACGGTATAATCTCTGCAATAGCATTGTAAATAGAGAACAAATCTCTATAAAATTTGCATTTCACCTGTAGGACAAAGCCAGCTCCTTGCAGATAGCAAATGTTTGTACACTTCTTTGTCACTGTGGCTATGATGAAAGCCTTGTTGGACAGCTCATTGGATTCAAAGTCTGGCTTCATTACTCTCTACAACCTAGGTTATGACTTGGACTCACTAGCAAATTGTAAGCCTCGTTTTATTCGTATTAATAGGGATAAAAATGCCTGCATCAGAAATTTTGGAAGAGATGAGGCCTAACTAAATTTGTACATATAAAATACTCAGCATGCTTTCTGATTCACAATAAATGGTCGCCGACAAAATGAGCAGTCAGACAAAATGAAAATAATTTCAACTCACAAAAAGTTGATGGTTCCAGCTGTGGAAAGTTGCCTTGCCAATGCTAACTTGGCCAATGTTACTGAAGTAAAGGGGTTTGCTTGCCAGTGCATATCAAAGCCCAATAAAAATGAGAGCAGGAGTTTGTAGCAAAGAAAGTAAAGGTTTATTTAAGGAATTGGCACCAAACCTGAGGCACAGGTAAGCTACCCTAATGAAAGAAGATTTTAGGGGTAAAATAGGCAGGTTTAGGGAGTTTTAGGCATTAGGGGGGTTCACGGGGGGGGTAGGGGGGTGGTGCAGTTGGTTGGGAACTTTAAGCTGGCAAAAGGCATATATTCACAAAGAACTATAAAGGCACCACAGCCTAAGGGAAGAGGAAGACACCCATTCACAGAAGATAGGGGAAAGCCACAGGGAGTAGAAAAACAAAAGGGAGAAAGTGGAAAACAGATTTTCATAGGGGTTAAAGAATTCTACCTCAGAAAGGGAAGAAATAGAGGGGGGCCCCACGTGGGGTGTGAACTTTGAAGCTGATATAGTGACCAATCAGAGGGGATATCAGGACCCAAGGAACTGCGGCCTTTATAAACCTTAGGAAAAAGGGGCTTAGTGGACTACCCCTGGGGACCCCCTCCCCACATAGGAGTCTGTACTTGTTTCCAATAAATTTCCACCTTTGCATATACCACCTTTTGTCCATGGCTTCATTCTTTGAATCCACCTGGACAAGAACCCAGGAAAGAAACCACCTTTGCATCCTGTCCAGGGAAGAAAGCATGCATTTCTGTTTGGTTTCCGCATTTCAGTGCTCTAAAACTTGGCTCTTGGATGGCTTCTAGGGGATGGACTATGTAAGGGGAAAATTATTGGTCGTGGTGACTAAGGGAATTAGGGCTGTGTGCTCTATTGTTTGGTAGGTGCTATTGTGGGGGATAGTGGATTATTTTTTTATTTTTAAAAAATATATTTTATTGATTTTTTACAGAGAGGAAGGGAGAGGGATAGAAAGTCAGAAACATTGAAGAGAGAGAGACATCAATCAGTCGCCTCCTGCACGCCCCAGACTGGAGATGTGCCCGCAACCAAGGTACATGCCCCTGACCGGAATTGAACTTGGGGCCTTTCAGTCCACAGGCCGACGCTCTATCCACTGAGCCAAACCGGTCTTGGCAAGGATAGTGGATCATTGCATCAGGTCCTGGTGTCTGTCACGCATCACTCTGGTTTCTCAGTGGTATAATGGAGAGGTTGTTCTGCTCTGCTGGGCCTGAAGCTGAAACACTGCTGAGGCCTAGATGTTATCTTTAGTTTGACCAAAACTCTGTTTAGTGGTCAACAGAGGCTTTGTTCCTAAGACTGTTTGATGCTGATCAGAACCTACCCGTATTTTCCAGCATGTAAGATGACTGGGTGTATAAGACGACTCCTAACTTTTCCAGTTAAAATACAGAGTTTGGGATATACTCACCATACAAGACTCTTCCAACGCACAACAAATAAAAAAAAACAACAACATCAGATTTGATTTCAATATGGTAATTTTAATTCAAATGCTTATGACATGCAGGTACTTAGCAGGAAAACTGTCATATAAACATAAGGCTGTTTGTCATCAAACATGTAAACATAAAACTGCAAGTGGATTAAACTTTTCTTAATAGGACACAAGGGCGGGCCAGGCTGGTGAAAGAGGCATGTTTTTCTGGGCACAGCGCCGCTCTATCTTTTTTTTCCATTCCCCGTGTTTCCTGGATGCCCGCAGCTTGCTCCACCCTTCACTTTCCTCTTCCCAGTAAGACACCCCCTCACCTCGTCATTGGGACTGCATTAAGTCACTTCTTCCCATGAATCCTGGTGAGTGGATTTTCTTCTACCCTACTTGTACAGCGCTGGCCTTGCTGCTTTCATTTGGTCGCCGCATATGGCAGGGATGCAGCCATGGCTGTTTTTGAGCTCCCCCCACCTTATGCAGTGACTGTAGATTTTCCAGTCTGGCTCCGAAGTTTTAGCACCCGCCCTATAAAACGACACCCGGTGTATTAGATGATCCGGGACTTTTGAGAAGATTTTCCTGGGTTAAAAAGTTGTCTTATACGCAGGAAAATACAGTAATTACCCTGAAGCCTTAATGATTAAGGGAGTGGACATGCTAGGAAGAAAGAAGGCAGGTGAGTCATGGTGGTTAAAGAGTACAGTTTGAATCAAAAGGAAAGAAAAGAGAAAAGGTCATATTTAAAAAATAAAGTTTCTGCAGAAAACAAAGTAAGTCTTAGTACTGTATCTGTTTATTTTTTGTGTGTTTTTATGTCAAAACTCAGGATTTATTCAGCATTTGAAAGAGAATACACATATACACAAACACCTAAAGTAACTTACTGTTTTAAAATATCTATTATGTTGTTTTCCTTCCTTCTCTATAACTGAAGTCTAAAATTAAAAAAATTCCCTGAAGCACTGAACAAATATGTAAGTAATATACATCTTGAGATAGATTGATATACAGCAATGCATTTTGTTCATATTTCCAGAGGTGTACATAAAGTTTTATACAAATAATATTATAAGAATTTGGTTAACAACTCAAAAAAAAGTAAAAGAGAAAACAATAAATGAACCAAAGAAGAAAGAAGAAAGAAAGGAAGAGAGTCAGAGAAGAAGGAAGGAAAGAGAAGGGAGAAGAAAGAAAAGCAAGAAAATAAATTGGGTACAAAGGCACATTTTCTGAGTTGAAATCTTTACATTTTATGCAAAGAAGAGATCTCCTTGCCTTCACTCAGCACCTTGATGGGTCAGATTTGTGTTTTGAGCCCTTTATTGATTAGAAGCAGCAAATTAAGGGTGAGTGATAGAGAGACTATAGAAAGAGGTGAGCTCTGACATTAGTAGGGAAACTGATTAGTATTAAACCTCTGTGACTAGCCTGTTAAACACACGTGATTTACAGCATTAATACACACACACACACACACACACACACACACCACTCATCACTTAATTTACTCTTCCACCACCACTAAGTTAAACCCTATTCAGTAGGCCTCATTTCTGAACAGATTCCTTAAGGTGATCATGGTTTTCTTGTTCATTCTTAATGGAGCCTCCTATCATTTGAGTTCCAGTTTAAATTCAGAAATCAAAAGGTCTAGCCCAAGACAGTAATACAATGAACGAACATAATTTTCAGTTATAATTGTTTTCCCCTTTTAAACCTGCTTTTGGTTGTACACCTACCGGGTGAGTATTGGTTGATAGCATGGTATATTATTTTTCCCAGGCCACCTGAGGGTTCCTATAGGTCCTAACTCTCCTTTGACTCAGTTAAAAGGAGATGGGTTCATTCTGGATAGTCCCTTGTACCTTATTTCTCACCTCAGAGAATCTTGTGATACCTAATAATGGTGGCTTTCATTTCCAAACAGCGCTCCTTAAAAAATAATATCTTCTAAAGTGTTTTCCTCAAAAATGAATTTTATACTTAAATGTATTTTAAAAATATGAAGTTAAGCAAATTTCCTTTCCCAGGTCTTCTCAGAGCCCAAGTAAGCATTGTTACACTAAAAGAGAAAAATGGCATGTGCAGCATTTCTCCAGCCTATTTGACCATGAAGCTATGTTTGCTATGGATGATCTATTATTATTTCTTAGAAATGGTCAAATTACATTTCACAAACTCTACTTAAAATATCAGGAAAAGTGATGTTTAAAATTAAACACTAGAAAATTGTTAACATGTAATATCCAATTCTCTAAATATTAAATTGGAAAATAAGCACTGTTTGTTTCTGTCTTCTCACAGATGTCACCAAGCCCATTACTCACATTATAACTGTTGGAATCTGATCTCAAGTGAATCTCAACATTTAAGGTGTGTTCAGACTCAAGATTTCTTTTTCTTCCAGCTGGTTATCAATAGAAGAGTCTCTGCTTTGTTTCTCCTAAGGTGGATGCTACCATAAAAACAAATTTTAAAAGCATCCTCTGATAAGGAATACCTAAAGCTGCCTGAATATGCTATATGTTATATCTAAAACTAGAGGCCCGGTGCACAAATTTTGTG
Source organism: Lasiurus borealis (assembly GCA_004026805.1). Classification (NCBI taxonomy): domain Eukaryota; kingdom Metazoa; phylum Chordata; class Mammalia; order Chiroptera; family Vespertilionidae; genus Lasiurus; species Lasiurus borealis. Next base: position 74,875 of record PVJN01000924.1, on the reverse strand, counting down.
CCTGGGGGGCAGAGGGTGGTGTCCTTCAGCCCTGTCTGCTCCTTCTCCAATCTGGGACCCTTTAAGGGATGTCTGACTACCCTTCCGACATCCCTCTCACAATCCAGGACTGCTGGCTCCCAACTGCTCACCTACCTGCCTTCCTGATTGTCCCTAACCACTTCTGCCTGCCATCCTGATCACCTCCTAAACACTCCCTGCCAGCCTGATTGATGCCTAATGGCTCCCCTCCCAGCCTGTTTGCCCCCAACTGCCCTTCCCTGCAGGCCTGGTCACCCCCAACTCTCCCCCTTTGCCAGCCTGGTCACCCCTAACTGCCATCCTCTGCAGGCTTGATCACCCACAACTGTCCTCTCTTACAGGCCTGGTCCCTCCCAACTGCCCTCCCCTGCTGGCAACTGCCCTCCCCTGCTGGCCATCTTGTGGTGGCCATCTTGTGTCCACATGGGGGCAGCCATCTTGTGTGTTGGAGTGATGGTCAGTCTGCATATTACTCTTTTATTAGATAGGATAGAGGCCTGGTGCATGGGTGGGGACCAGGTGGTTTGCCCTGAAGGGTGTCCTGGATCAGGGTGGGTGTTCCCTTGTGGTGTGAGGTGGCCTGGGTGAGGGGCCTGTGATGGTTTACAGGCCAGCCATGCCCCCCGGCAACCCAAGCGGAGGCCCTGGTATCTGGGATTTACAGTGGTACCTCAAGATACGAGTGCCCTAACATACGAGATTTTTGAGATATGAGCCGTTGAGCGAGCAATTTTTGCTTTGAAATATGAGCAACATTTGAGATAAGAGTAATCGCACGGATTGGCTGGCTGCACATGACCCACCAGTTTACTGCAACTCGAGCTCTCATAGTTTCCCATGCCTCAAGGTTACAGAACAAATTAAACTTGTATCTAGAGGTACCACTGTATTTATCTCCTACAATTGAAACTTTGTAGCCTGGAGTGGAGGCAAGCCTTCTGCTGGTACAGCCATTGAAACTTTGTTGCCTTAAGCGAAGGCTTGCCTGGCAGGGTGTGCCGAGAGCTTGACTTCTTCCATCGCCAGAAGCAACTCAAGCCTCCTTCCTGCTCTCTCTGTGGCCATAGCCATCTTGGTTGAGTTAATTTGCATACTGGTTTTGATTGGCTGTTGGCATGACTTGTTGGTGTAGCAGAGGTATGGTCAATTTGCATATTACTCTTTCATTAGATAGGATAATCTCTGTAAATACCACACAGCTGAAATTATGAAGGGCCCTATACTAAGAAATCACCAAATTCTCACATATTGACACAGAAGTACAAGTTCTTTATTTCCTGTTATAATTATAAGTTTATCAGTGGCCCAATGTTTCTCAGTTATTTCATTATTTAAATGCTGGTTTACCATTTTCAATCATTTTTCATGGTCCAGAAAGACAAGTTTCACAGTCATAAGGCATTTCATAGCCAACTTTCCTTTCACTTATTATGAACAATTCAGATTTAAAAAATGCAAGCTAGTACTGAATTTGTTTTCAAATTATTCCAAACATATTTTTGATGAAAAAATATCTCATTTTCAGTCTCCTTTTTGCTTCACTTCTATCATAAAAATAGACCCTGGCTGCTGTTTTCATACTTTTTTGTTCATAACAAACTAAAGTTAGTTAAGATTTCAATCTAGTCCTATCTAGCACCCAAAATTGTAATTATTCTATTATAGTCTATAGGTTCAAAGGCAATTGATGGTAGAAACATTATAAAATATTCTTTATATAATATCAATAGTCTTACTCATTTTGGACTATCTCTCTCACCCAGCATTTCAAAAGGGAACCATTAATCATTATTATGGTTAATTCCCAAGTAAACAACTAAGCAGAACTAAGACTGTGCAATGGTAAATAAACACCTGTAATTCCTGCACCCCCTGTGGCTTTTATTTGGGGCTTAGATTTTAAAGCCATGCTTATACATTCTCTCCACACTTCAACTCAAGAAATATTCATTTAATGCTTATTAAATGCTAGGTTCTGTTCCACACTTTGGGGATTCAAGAAAAAAAAATTTTTAAAAATAAGACACATTCTAAGAACAACAGTGATTAGTACTAAGAGGAAAAATAAAGCCATTTAAACTAACAGAAAATGACTTGAGTAGGGGAGCAAGGAATTGACTTCCTGGATCATGAAAATGATAGAAAAAATTAAAAAATACATACATATATAAAAATATAAATATATTTACTCAGCTCTACTGTCATGCACCACATATCAATGTTTCAGTCAATGTTGGCTACATATACAGTCTCCTAAGATTATAAGCTGGTAAATTTCTATCACCTAATGACATTGCAGCCGTAGTAATGTCATAGCGCAATGCATTACTCATGTGTTTGTGGTCATGCTGGGGTAAACAAACTCACTGTGCTACCAGTTGTATAAAAGTATAGTAAATATAGTTTACATTCCCACTAGCAGTGAATGAGAGTTTCTTTTTCTCCACAATCTCTCCAACACTTATTACTTGTTGATAATAACCATTATAATAGGTGTGAGATGGTATCTTATTATAGTTTTGCTTTGCATTTCCCTAATAGCTAGTGAAGTTGAGCATCTTTTCGTATGCCTGTTGCTCATTTGCCTGTCTTTTTGGAAGAAGTGTCTGTTCAGATCTTATGTCCATTTTTAATTGTATTGTTTATTTTTTATTGTTAAGTTGTATGATTTTTTCATATATTTTGGATATTAACCCCTTGTCAAAGGTGTTGTTTGTGAATATCTTCTTCCTTTTGGTTGGTTGCTTTTTTGTTTTTTAGTGGTTTCTTTTGCTATGCAGAAGCTTTTTAGTTTGTTATAGTCCCATTCATTTATTGTTTACTTCCCTTGATTGTGAGGTTAAATTCATAAAATCATCTTTAAGACCAAGATCCATGAGTTTAGTATCAATGTGGCACATACAGATATACAATAGAATACTGCTCAGCCATAAGAAAATATGAAATACTACCATTTGCGACATTGGATCTTGAAAATATGCTAAGTGAAATAAATTAGACAGAAATAGTCAAGAACTATATGATTTCAATCATATGTGAATTATAAAACTGAAAGTAACAAATGAACAAACAAAACAAACAAAGACTTGTAGACAGACAACAGAATGGTGGTTACCAGAGGAAAAGGGGTGTCAAATAAGGAGATTTGATTTTTTGTGGTAAAAATACAATGCAATATAGATAGATAGATAGATAGATAGATAGATAGATAGATAGATATGATGTATCAGAGAATTATATACTTGAAACATGCATCAATGTCATCTCAATAAATTTAATTTAAAAATTAAAGTATAACATTATAATTATGTAAAGTATATAATGCTCAGTAATGTTAATAAATTACTCTTACTGGTTTATGGTATTTACTATACAAAACCTTTCATCATTATTTTATGAGTAAACTATTTCTACTTATAAAAATGGTTGCTGAAAAACTGTATGCAGCAGCAGCCTTATATATCTTATGTTTACTGTCTCTTGATTACATTATTTCCTCTTGTGCTTGATTTTGTCTCATGTTGTTTTATAAATTTTGTATAACTTGTGTACAGTAGTAACAGTCTACCCTAGTGTAACAGTAATGTCCGAAATCTGCCCACTCACTCACTGACTCACCCTGAGCAACTTCCAGTCCAACAGGCTTCCTTCATGGTAAGCGGTCTATACTGGTACACCGTTTTTTCATCTCTTATGCTTGTTTTTACTGTTATCTTTTCTATATTTAGATATATAAATGTGTATATTTTTACCAGATTATTTTTATTATACTGTCCATTTTTGTGAAAAGCTATGCTCAGTTTTAGCTTTTCTCAAAGTGATTATTGACTAGGCACTCCATGAGTTTTCTGTGACCCATATTTCAGATTATACCAAAACCTCTCTCCAAATCTGATGAAAATATGAATTTGTACTTGACATGATATTTGTATTTGACATGATAAAATAGAGAAAATAAACTTTATTTTGATCAAATAGAAAGAAGTATATCCCAAACAATCTGTGCTTCAACTTGAAGTCTTGATTATACTAATAATTATAATGTTGTATTTTCTTTAAAAAAAGAAAAAAGTTAAAGACCTAGAAATGCATGCTGTTCTTTTTTTATGTTTTTTTCGCGATTTATTTTTTCAATATAATGACCAAATCATTAGTCTGTAAAACACTGAAACTGAGAAAAAAAATCATATGAACTGCTTGATATAAGAAAAATATCTGGTTAGCTGAATTTAAAAAAAAAATTAATCACTTATTTAAGCAAATACAAATATTGTAAAATTATATTTTTTAAAAAGTCTACACTGGAAAGATCATGAACTATTGTAAGAATTAGAAAAATCAGTGTATAGAACAGAAATTCAGCCAAGTAACAGTGAACACCATGTGTTTTCAAACTTACACAAATAGGAGGGAAGATGGCAACTGGCAAGAAGGCAAGGAGGGCGAGTGTGTAAGAGAGTGAGGGAGCAATAAAGGAGTGTGTGGATGTGTGGTTTCAGGGAGGTTTTGCAATGTGATATTGACTCTGGGCTCATGCACACGGGGAGTCTGTTTCCCACGGCAGCAAGCGGGCCTCCCACCAACACTGGGCAGCTGTGCAACCCAGCCCCCAAGCAGTCTGGAGATGCTGATTCTCTGCACAAGGGGCCACACTGAGCACCAGTGACTTTGACTCAGTGCGCACACAGTGGGGACTCTGTTTCTCATCGTGTATGCATGGGAACCTAGGTTCTCGGTATCTCCGTGCATGCACACTGAGCACCAGTGACTCCAATTATCTGGGCACAGGTGCACAAAGGCCCTGTTATTGGCACCTAAGTAAGGCCACACTCAGTGACAGAGACTCTGATTCTTGATTCTCACAAGCACACATGGAGACTCTTGATTCCTGTTGCACTCTTAGGGACTTTGATTTTCAGAGCATGCCTGTGGGGACTCTTTTTCAGTACAGCATGTGGTGACCTTGATTCTAGGTGCACACACAAGGCTGTACTGAATGTCCTTGATTCTGATTCTCAGGGTGCATGGCTCCTGCCAACCCACAGCAGCTACACATTGAGATGTCAGAGCTCTTCAGTGAAAATCAGGTGGTAGCAATATTTATATCTGACAAAATAGAACTCAAAGTGCAGAACATAACAAGAGACCAGGAAGGCCACTTCATAATTCTAAAGGGATTGATGCAAGAGGGTATTACTCTGGCAATCATATATGCACCCAATGCAGGAGTACCCAAATACATAAGAAAAACTTCTGGAAGATATCAGGAGAGAGACTGACAGCAATACAATCATAGGAGGAGACTTTAATATACCATTAACATCACAGGGTAAATCCTCTAGACAAAAATCAGCAAAGAAACAGCAATATGAAATGACTCACTAGATCAGATGGACTTAATCAACATCTTTAGGATATTCCATCCCAAAGCTACAGAATATACATTCTTCTCAAGCGCACATGGGACATTTTCAAAGATAGACCACATACTGGAATACAGACAAAGTCCCTTCAAATTCAAGAAGATGGAAATCATATCAAGCATTATTTCAGATCACAATGGTATAAAATTAGAAATCAATTGCAATAAAAAAATCCCCAAAATCCAAACATTGGAGGCTGAATAGCATACTATTAAACAATAATTGGGTTACCAAGGAGATAAAAACAAATAAAAAACACCCTGGAAACAAGTGACAATGAAAACACAAGAATCCAAAATCGATGGGACAAAGTGAAAGCAGTCCTGAGTTGGATGTTCATAGCATTACAGGCCTACCTCAAAAAACAAGAAAAACTGGTAATGAACCATCTAATTCTGCAACTTTAAGAATTAGGAAGAGCAACAAGAAAAGCTCAGAGTGAGCAGAGGGAAGGAAATAATAAAGATCAGAGCAGAAAAAAATGACATTGAGACAAAAAAAAAAGAAAGAAAAGAAAAACAATACAAAAGATTAATAAAACCAAGAGTGGTTTCTTTGAAAGTATAAACAAGATTGATAAACTTTTAGCCAGGCTCACCAAATAAAATTATAAATTAAAGAGGCAAAGAAACATAAAAAATAAATACTATGAGCAACTCTATTCCAACAAACTGGTTAACCTAGGAAAAATGGACATATTCCTAGGAAAATATGACTTTCCAAAACTCAACCAGGAGGAATAAAAAAATCTGAATAGGCCAATAACAATGGAGGAAATTAAAGCAGTCATCAAAAAATCTCCAACAAACAAAAGCCTTGGACCAAGTTGCATCACAGGGGAGTTTTATCAAACATTCAAAGAAGAAATAAAACCTATATTCCTCAAAATATTTCAAAAAATTAAAGAGAAAGGAACACTTCCAAGCTCTTTCTATGAAGCCAGCATTACCCTAATCCCAAAACCAGAAAAGACAATACAAAGAAAGGGAATTACAGGCCAATATCACTCATGAACATAGATGCCAAAATTTTCAACAAAATGCTAGTAAATAGAATCCAGAATTACATAAGAAAGGTCAGACACTATGAACAAGTAGGATTTATTCTGGTTATGTAAGGATGGTATCATATCCACAAATCTATAAAAGTGATTCCATATAAACAAACTGTGAGATAAAAACCATACTCATATCCATTGATGCAGAAAAGGCATTTGACAAAATACAACACCCTTTCTTCATAAAAACTTTCAACAAGGTGAGATTAGAAAGATCATACCTCAAAATAATAAATCCATGTATGAAACAATCATAGCCAACGTCATATTCAATGGGCAAAAATTAAAACCATTTCCCTTAAGAGCAGGAACAAGACAGGGATGCCCACTCTCACCACTCCTGTTCAACATAGCACTGGAAATACCATCCATTGCAATAATACAACAAGAAGAAATAAAAGGTATCCAAATTGGAAAAGAAGTAAAACTGTCATTATTTGAAGATGGCATGATATTGTCCATAGAAAACCCCAAAGACTCCATCAAAAAACTACTATATTTAATAAATGAATTCAGCAATGTAGCAGGACACAAAATTAACACCCAGAAATCTATGGCTTTTCTATATACCAATAATGAACTCACAGAAATAGAAACTAAAAAAGCATTCCCATTTATCATTTCAACAAAAAAAATTAAGATAATTTAAATTAGGAATAAATTTCACCAAGGAGATAAAGGACACTGAAAAAGGAGATAGAGGAAAACATATACAAATGGAAGAATATACCATGTTCATTAAAATGTCCATACTATATATTGCAATCTATACATTCAATACAATCCTCACTAAAATACTAACAGCATACGTCAAAGACCTAGAAGAAAATCTCCAAAAATTCATCTGGGATAAAAAAGGATCACAAGTAGCTGCAGCAATCTTGAGAAAGAACAATGTTGGAGGGATCACAGTACAAGATATCAAGCTATACTACAAAGCCACTTTTCTCAAAATTGCCTTGCATGGGCACAAGAACAGACATATAGACCAGTGGAACAGAACAGAGAACTCAGAAACCAACCAAAGCCATTATGCATAATTGATATTGGACAAAGGAGGCAAGAGCCTCCTGCTCTCTCCAGCTCTGTGGCTGCCACCATTTTTGTTGGGGTTCATTATTTTCTATCCTTGAAACTTTGTAGCATTGAGTGGAGGCCTGAGCCAGCAAGGGCAGGTAGGAAGCTTGGCTTCCTCCATCACCAGGAAAACCCAAGTTTCCCTCTTGCTCTCCTTGGCTCCAGCCATCTTGATTGGGTTTATTTGTATATTCGTTCCTATTTGGCTGGTGGGTGTGGCTTACGGATATAGTGGAATTATGGTCAATTTGCATATTACTCTTTTATTAGATAGGATAGCTATCACCTGAGGTCTTTACTATATACAACTGGGCTTCTGGGGTACAAATTGAATTATTATATTTTAATTGATCTTAAGAAAATATGATCCATCATATTTTCTATAAAGAATAAAAGCAGAAGAATAAGAAGAGTTTCATTTTTGAAATTTCTTTTAAAGTTCCTTTGTGAACTTATAGAGAAATAGATAATGATATAAAATCACTTGGCTTTAATTTCTAGCTATTTCATACATATAACTTTACGTCTCTTTAATTTTGTATTTCTTACATCTGTAGTTGAGAATGATGTGTTAAACTCTCATGCCCAGCTCTGTGTCAAGCAGAATGCTATGACAGACTTCCTTCCAGCATGTCATCCCTTTTCTAATAAAAATTTCACTGAATGAGTCAGGACATCACTGACTAGTAATTTCAGACTTATCACATTCAGCAACTGATCAAATTTTGTAACCATTCCTTATTTCAGTTCCCTTCTTCTCCCCTAAATAGATTACTAAATTTTTTGTATATTTAAAATTCTATGATTCAAAAATTAATATTGAGCATTTACTATGTACTACTAGGCCACTGTTAAATACTAAATGAGAAGGTTAAAATTATGTCTCAGTACCTCATTTCTTAATGTTTATTGAATAAGTGTTAACAACTAAAAACTAAAGCTAGTAGTTAAAATATGGATTAATTTTTTTAAAATATAACAATTACAGAATAATATCTGTATATGTAACATACATTTATTGATCTTATGGTTAGAATTAATTACAATAATAGTAATGATGATTCTGGTAGTGTAAACCATTGCATTATGTGTAAGACACAAGACTCTCTAATTGTGGTAGCGAACAGGAAAAAAATATGTATATGTAAGGTGTAAAATAAAAGGCAAATAGAATAAGAAAAATACAATAAAGAAATCTATCACTGTTTTAAGATTCTAGGTTCATTTGCACAATCACTAACCATTTCTCTGCTGATACATTTTCATGCTAACCTACTGAGAATTTAGTTCTGAGATGATTTAACTAATGCTGTTTTTGTGACAAATTCTAATATAAAAAATAAAATTATCAGTGATGATCTAAGCTAATTTTAATGTAACTATGTATTTGTTAGCATGGATTTGTTTTCTTTCTCTTCATTCTGGGTTCATACAAAACCCAGGTGCCTAAATAGAAGAAATAAAAGAAAAAGGAAATAGTGCACAGAGCAACGTGGCATCTGTGTGTTCTTATTTAAACATTGAATTCCCTTTGTCCTAGGGAGGGAGGTATAAAGCATGCAACTCCATTGAATTTAATGAGATAGAATAGACTTTGTAAGTGCCTTTGAAAATTACTTTTCATTTTTTCATAAAAACACCAGTGATTTTATAACATTAAATAGGCATTTAAGAAAATCCATTTAAAAATGCATAGACTTATTAAAATAACAGCGGTCAGCTTGTTCTTATTTGCTGCTCAGAGCTAAGATGAAAGTTATTTTATTCTTCCTTCCTAATCATTCAAACTTTTATCTCCATTAACTCTGTGGTTTATTTAAAAATACTTGAGGAGCAGAACATCTTCATATTTGAAAGATTTTCTAAAAAAATGCATCAACTGTATGACTAATCAGCAGGATAAATCAGAAGTGCTTTCTTTATTAAGGTAGAATATAAAATTATTTTGGGGGAGGTGGGGGTTAGAGGATAGGCAAGAAAAAGTAAAATAAAAAATGAATTGCTTGCATGAAAATCAGTATTCACTTGAAAGAAATGAATGAAAACATGAAATTATTTGTTTTCCTTTTGTTGAATAATCTCATCTTTGACCTCAAAACTTACCAGAATTACAAGACACCATACAGTATCCAACTGGAACTCCCAATATGCTACTTAGTTCTCAAAATACAAATAAACAAGTAAAGGTTTTGGATGATTATAGATAACTTGGAAAATACAAAAACAGAATGACTTGTTCATTTCAAAAAAACATTCCTTTTGAAATCTGTAGTAAACAGATTGATGAACTTTTTTTTTCCTTTTTGGGAGAACACTGTGGTATAAAGAATATTGGATTCTACAAAGAGGATTTTAATAAGATTAGTTGTTTAGTGTTACAGTCATAATTAGGAATTTTTTTTGAAAGATCAATCACATTTCTTTGAGAGACTTGTGAAATTCTAAACTGGATATATACAGATTCTTTAATTAGGCAAATAATGATTTGTCTTATCCCTCATCTCTGCAGTGGGAGTACACTCTGAATCCCTGTATCAATATTTCTTCTAAGGTCCAAATATGACTTAACCCCATGTCTTCTTTATTTATACCAAATGCTTCAGTTCTTAGACATTATTTCCTCCAACCATCCCTACCCCAAATTCTTTCCTCTCAACAGTATATCATCTCTATGGACATTAATTATAAATTATCCTCAGTTTTTATTTTTTAAAATAATTTGGATTTTAAGTGACATGAAAAATGGTGTGTGTGTGTGTGTGTGTGTGTGTGTGTGTGTGTAGAACCTACATAAATGTTTGAAATGATAATGTTGGTGATTCATAGTGGTGATAATTATGATAATGATGATGTTGATCCTTATCATGATGAGAGGCTAGTGGTAATGATGGAAGTATGATAAGTCATCCTCTCCCTCTCCAAAGTTTCTGCCAAGCCTTTAAAATGCCCCATGAATATCTTTAGGGTAAAAGTTCCTCTAATTCATTAACATTCATTAGTTTCTTTGGTATAAGGAATCTGATAAAATTCAAAAAAGTCTGATATCTATTTTCTCTTTCCATTAAATTGGGAAGGTTAATGTCCTAATTTCCTTGCTCTTGAGCTTCCCTTTCTTTGTCTATCTACCTCTCTTAGATTTTTGTTTTGGAAATTCCCTGCCTGTAAGCCTTATGCACTTTATCTCCCATCATGCATTTCCCATACAATAAACTAAAGAGAACAGGCTATGCCTTGTGCAGTCAAGTTTTCATTTATTCAACTGCTCTATTAGTAATATTATCAGCTTCTAAGGAGGGAGAAAGAAAAAGAAAAGAATATTTTATTTGAAGTCCAAGCTATTTTTTTTCTAATCCAGCTTTGCAATTATAATAAGACAGATGATTTCTGCTCATTCTAATTTCTGTTATATATTTCCAAATAGGTTCAGAATCATGAGGGAATGAGATGGGGTGGTTAATTAACCAATCAAATACTATGGGTAATGAAAATGATCATGATAAAATAATTCTCACTAGTCCTTTCAAGTTGGGTAAGGCCAGAGTTTTAATTTCTGAAATCTTCAAAGAAGGTTTTCATTTTAAAACTCTCTTAGGAAGATGCTCGGATTTAGCACAGCAAGATTTTGGTGAATTATGTAAAGTCTTTGTCAAATCTAGTTAGTGTATTTAATCCTCTTACTACATTTCAAATTGTGTCAGAAGCCAAAATTATACACCTGGTTGATACTGGGATCCTGGAGTTTAATACTCTTAACACCCATCCTAAACTTTCTACCTTTCAGGGGATGGGAAACAAAAGTATAATCCCTGAGTCCCCTTCCTCCAGGAATTCAAATATAATTTAAGTTTCACCAATCAGATATCCTTGTCAAAGATCTCCATTCGGAACTGAATCATTTGAGAAATTAAAAAGAAAAACAACAAACACCACTCTTTTTCTGGGCAGAAGCAGCTCCCCAGCATATAGATTAAGCAGGTTCCCGACTGGTTTTTGAGACATTAGCTGTGATGGTAGCATCTGATTCTATAGCTTGTCAATCATCTAGAGGCAGTTGTAACTGTGACAGACCATTGTCTACTCAACGTGGGGCTTTTCCCATAAGCTCAGCTTATGGTCTTGTGTTTTGTAACCTTACTAATGAATCTGTGTGATAATTTTATCCATTAAGCCAGATAAAGTATAGTTTCCTGTACACAGTTAAGAACTTTGGCTAATTCATCAGTAAAACAATTCAGGATGAAATAAGAATTTAAGGTAAAAATAGATTCTAAAATATCAATTAAACTTGCACAGGAAATATTGTATAAGGTACAACTAAGAAAACATGCCCAGATTTATGGGGAAATTTAAACGAAGAGGAATGAAACTAAACACACTTGCCAACTCTGTATGGTTCAAGCCAAAGAGATCACATTATATTTTACACTGACAATTACCATTCCAGTTGAAGAAGTCAACTTTTAATCACATATCCTAAAGAAAAGGGGAAGATTAATTTATCTAATTTAAAGGCATACCTGCCTTATAGAACTCAATAGTCACATATTGGAAATACATTATTGCTATCAGCTACTCATACCTTGGATCATCCCTATGTATTTCTCAAAAATTTTAGTTCCTGGTTCATTCCTACTCTGTCCATTAGAATGCCTGACTTAAATTGCAGCAATTTCTACATATGTATATATGGTTTTTCCAATACCCTGTATTTTTTAGTTCCTTATATGCTTCCCATCTCAAGGGTATCTATCCACCTCAGTCATTCCCTCTAAAGTGAAATCTCAGACCTTCTCATTACCAATAACTGCAACATATGCACACAATTGTGATCACATGATGTAACAAAATGTAATGAGTACCTTTCACTGAGGAACATCTCATATCTATTTGGCACATGAAAACATTGGATGAAGACATCCAATTCACTAACACAACACCTGTTTCTACCCTTCAGTATCCTGATGTTCTTCTTTCTTTTCTTATCCAGTTTTAATTCTATAGTTTATCATAATTGCTCTTGTACCTTTCTTTCCCTCCTCACTTTGCCCTGCTTGCTTGGCTGAGCCAAGCTCTTTCCCCATTCCATAACCAGACCCACAAAGTTGAATGTGGCTGTAAAATTACAACACAACTGTATTGAAAGATCCCTCTTTAAAACCACAATTATTTCAGTCATTATTTCTTCAAATATTTTTTTCTCCTTTTTATCTGTCTTCTTCTAGTACTCCCATTATATGTATGTTGGCAGGCTCAATGGTCTCCCACATTTCTCTGAGACTTTGTTCATTTTTCTTTACCCATTTCCCTCTTTGTTCAATACCTAGTAGAGGGTGTGCGGGAGGCAGCTGATCAATAATTCTCAACACTGATGTTTCTATCTCTCTCTCCTTCTCTGAAATTAATAAACAAAATATATTAAAAGGCAAAGAATACTGTTATTCTCCCAAAATTGGTTCAAAATCCCAGTGGCTACCCATTTCACTCAGAGTAAAATCCAAAGTCCTTCAATGCTTCTTCACCACCAAACTCACTTTTGATTTCCAATGTCTCTCACCTTTCCCTCCTCATTTATTGTGATCCAGCCACACTGTTTCCTTATTCTCCCTTAAGCATTCTAAACACATCCCAGCCTTTCCAATTTGGCTCTAGAAGTTTCTTCTACTTAGAGTTCTTTTCCCTATGTATTAAAATGGCTAACTTTTTCAATTCTTTAAATATTCCTCTAATATCAGCTTCTTAATTAAGGCTACACATTTTTTTAATTTGCAACCTGCCACAATTTCCACCCCAACACTCACAATATCCTCTTTCTTTGCTACACATCTTTTAAATTCACAATCGTTGTCACCTACAATATAGTTTATATATCCTATGTAATCAAAGCCTTATATGCGAGAAACCAAAATGGCAGCAAAGGTAAACCCCTGAACTTGCTGCCTCGCACAACAACTTCAAAACTACAACTAAACAGACATTATCCAGAACCACAGGAAGACTGAGCGGAAATTCTACAACTAGAAGGAAAGAGAAAAGCACACACTGAGACTTAGAGGAGGTTCAGGAGGCAGAGGTATGGAGGTGTGTATGCGGATAGGGCTGGTAATTGAGTACACAGCTGCTTTTTCAAGTCTTAGGGAGACATAAGCTCCCAAATGCTCTGAACTCCAGTTCAGAACTGTGAACTGAGTCAGAGAGACCCAGAACATCCAAAAGAAGGCCCAAGCCCCAAAGCAGCTTGTATTGCTTCACAGCTGGGCACCTCCAAAACCCAAACAAAGAAAAGTAATTTGTAGATATCTCTGTAGTTCCTGCTGGGTAGCCTCAGGCAGAGGCTAAATTAGCACCTTTTTTGAAATCCAAGAGCCAGTGTACCCAGGGTCAGAGTGGGACCATCCAGATTACAACAGCTCAGATCCATAAGGGACACACTCAGGGAACAGAGTCAGTGAGCACCAAAACCCCACTGAAGCAAGTCTTGCTTCAGAAGGGTGTCTCCAACACAGAAGTTCTGCAAGCTTAGAAACAGCTGATCCTTACAGGCAATTGGCCTGGAGGTCAATTCCTCCCAGTGATACCAACAACAATCAAGGCTTAACTACAATAAGGCTGTGCACACAGCCCATAAAGGGGTGCACCAAGAGTGTACACCTCAGGTAACTGGGAAGGCTGGACTTCTGGGTCCTATAGGACATAGCACACAAAACTATTCTATCAACTCAGGGAAGCAGACAAAATGTGGAAAAAAAGAAACAGGCCAAAAAATGAAAGAAATGGAGGAAAGCAAAAGACTGGATATAGAGTTCAAAACCACGGTTATAATATTTTTCAAGAATTTTTTAGAAAAGGCCGATAAGTTTAGTAAGACCCTCAAGAATATGAAAAAAGACCAACTAGATATTAAGCATACACTGACTGAAATAAAAATAATATACAGAGAGTCAACATCAGAGTAGAGGATCACAAGAATCAAGTCAAAGATTTGAAATACAAAGAAGCAAAAAACACTCAACTGGAAAAGCAAAAAGGAAAAATAACCCAAAATGAGAAAATAGTGTAAGGAGTCTCTGGGACAACTCCAGACATACCAACATCAGAATTATGGGGTGCCAGAAGAAAAGAGAGAGCAAGATACTGAAAACCTACTTGAAGAAATAATGACAGAAAACTTCCCCCACTTGGTGAAAGAAGTAGACTTACAAGTCCAGGAAGCACATAAAACCCCAAACAAAAGGAATACAAAGACACAGCATAATTAAAATGCCAAGAGCAAAAGACAAAGAAAGACCATTAAAAGCAGCAAGAGAAAAAGTTACCTACAAAGGAGCACTCATGACTGTCAGCTGATTTCTCAACAGAAACTATGCAGACAGATGGGAGTGGCAAGTATATTCAAAGTGATGAATAGTAAGAACCTACAACCAAGATTACCCAGCATAGCTATCATTCAGAATTGAGCTTCACAGATAATAATAAAATAATAATAATAATAATAATAATAATAATAAAAGCTAGAGGAGGTCATCACTGCCAAACCAGTATTATATTAAATACTCAAAGGTATTCTGTAAGAAGAGGAAGAAGAAAAACTTAAAGATAAAAATTATGAACAACAAATACATATCTCTCAACCAGTGAATCTAAAAATCAAGTGAATAAAAAACCTGATGAACAGAACAATCTGGTGAATATAATAAGATCAGGAGTATAGAAAGGGAGTGGTCTGACAATCCTTGGGATAAAAAGGGTGTGGGGGGTGCAGGAAGAGACCTTACAAAAATCATTCACCTATGGATGAGGACAGTGGGTGGGGGTTAAGGGCATGGGGTAGGGTAGGAACTGAGTGGAGGGGAACTATGGGAGTGGGGGAGAGGAACAACTATAATAATCTGAACAATAAATTTTTTTTTAAAAAAAGCCTTATCTGCTAAGTGTCCAGTCTACTGGTTGGCTGTTCAACCAATCAAAAATAATATGCTAATAATAATATGCTAAGGTTACTCAACCACTCACTATAACTTGCATATACCAGCAGGGGGCAGACACTCCAATGAGTAGGTTAGCTTGCTACTGGGCTCTGGCCAATTGAGACTGAGCGAGATGAGCCAGACATACGCCCTCCTGTGGACCCTCCCTGGCTGGCCAACCTTCCATGTCCCTCCCGGACCCTGATCATGCACTGGTGGGGTCACATGGCATAGCCTGCACTCTCTCTCAAAATCTGTGACTCCTCAGGGAATGTAAGAGATCTGGTTTCAGCCCAATCCTGCAGTCCAGGTTGAGGGACCTCACTGGTACATGAAATCATGCACTGGGCCTCTAGTATATATATATATATATTCACAGTATCACCAAAGTGGAATGTAATCTCCAGGATAGCAGGTGTCTTTGTTTTATTCACTGTCGTACCCCCAAACACCTAAAAGGTTCCTGATATGCTCAATAAGTATATGTTGAATAAATAAAAACCAAATAAATAAATCTCCAAGAATAGGACTGGGAAACTATATATAAATGAGGATAACATAAGTTCAACCTTCAGAACTTAGGAAAACATTAATAACGTCCCACAAGAGATAGACAAATTAGTCAGTGTCTTTATTATAATATAGCCTTTAGTTTGATTGTCTGCCTTTATTTCAATAAGAAGATATGATATTAGAAGTGGTTCATTTGAGATAAAATGAAATTTTCAGGTAGAAAAATATCTGGATAGCATTTAATTAACTTCATGGATAAAAATAAAAGGAAACTTAGACAAAGCTCACTCAGTTATGCTTAACAAAAAATACAATTGTAGGTTTTGACTTTAGATATATGCTGTCTCTTCATTTCTACATAAGCAGAAGGCAAATATTCAAGAATTACAAAATTTCATATTGAAACAATCAGCAAATATTTTTACAAATATTTAATTATTAGGAGATGATTAAAGTACTTATTTTTATTTGTTTTATATCTTAATTTATACATCTCTGATTTATGCAACTTTAGCAAATGCATATTTAAAAAAAGAAATTTGCCACATTATGCAGCTATTTACACTATTTCAAACATGTATATATTCAAAATAAAAATAGCCTTAAGTAGGAAATATTAAAGAGCTAAGTCCTCACAACCTCACAAATACATCATCATGTGCAACATAATTCTCCTTGTACTTTGAGAAAAACCTTTTTATTAAAGATTAATAATAAAATTGCACTTGGAAAATTCAAGCAAAATATATACAACTTAAAGTTCCTTAGTTAATTATGCACATTTTTATCTTAGAGTTAATCTAGCTTTTTGAGAAATGATGAAATAATTGTAGTTTATTCAGAAAGTCTTTGCAAAGGACTATTGTGAATTGATGAAGTTCTTAATGCTGTGGATAGGCATATGAGTAATACATACATGCTTCTTGCCCTTTATATATATGCTAGAGGTCCAGTGCACGGATTTGTACATGGGTGGGGTCCCGAAGCCTGGCTGGCAATCAGGGCTGATCTGGCCAGCCAACTCTGAGGAGGGACCACAGGAGGTTGGCTGTGGGAGGGCATTGACTACCAGGGGGAAGCTTCTGCATTGAGCATCTGTCCCCTGGTAGTCAATGTGGTCAACCAGTCATAATGGTCACTTAGGCACACACACACACACACACACACACACACACACACACACACACAAAGAGAAAAGTTACAATAAAATTATAACGTTTTCTCAGTTCGGATTCCTCCAACCATGCACACACATAAAACAGAATCTGGAGAAATGATGTGGGTGCTGGTACATTGAATTTTGTGTTATCCAGAAAGCAAACTCAGGGATGGAGATTAGCATGCAATGGATTTCTTAGTGCAAGCTCAGGGATCATCAGTGTGAGGGGACAGGTGAGGAAGCAGAGAGAGAAGTCAAGCTGCAATGCAGTTGCAACAGAGGGCTCAGCAAACCAATAGGGAGTTCTTAAGCTCTGATGGTCATTTGGAATTGTCCTGAGTTGAGGCAAGGGAGCTGGATCCTATTCTACCATGTAAATCAGTTATTATATTGGGGCCCCCTTGGGAAGGGACCTTAATAAGGCAACTATCTTTAGCCAAGGTGATACCTATAGGAGGTGCCTGCCCCAGTTACCTATGGCCAAGATAATAACTTAATGTCCTACTATGACTGGTTGTAAAAAAGGAAGCCCTGAGAAAGGGAGATGGGCATTTCAGGCTTAATGAAGCATTTCAGATTAATGTCCATGTACCTGGCCTGCAAATCACATGGTTGTATTCATCTGCTCAGGCAGCCATAACACAACACTACAAACAAGCTTCAACAACAGAAGTTAATTTCCAGCGCTCCATGCTCTGCCAAATGGGATACCACACCCAAGGCTCCAACAGTTGAAGCTGTGAAACCAGTGGCCTGATGATCCTGACTTACCCATGAGGTCATTCTTTTCTTTTCAACAGAAATAGCAACCCTTCATACCCTCCACTTTAGACAATATTGGCTTCCAGAATACAAGCCAAACTTTGTTCTAAGCATAATATACAGTTTGCTTATACTGAATTTATTGGACTTACCTATTGATGTGGCTGTTACTTTTACTAAATGGTAAGTTCACTCATGGGGAAAAAAGACTATATTTAATTTATCATTTTATCTTTGAGACTAAGACATGGTAGATAAGTGTTTAAAAGGCATGTTTGCTAGATGAATGTCTAACGTTTTATCTGTATCTGTCTTCCTTTTAAAATTTTACTGTTTAGTAATCCAACAGTGCATTATATTATTAATTGAGAAAAGGTTTATAATTATATAACTTTTGACTGTGTAAACCCTGTAATTTTATTAAAATAATAACTAAAAAAACAAATTTCAATTGTAGAAATATATTTATCTGATTCTATTTAAGAACAGAAAGATAGTGTTATGAGGCTAATAAAAATTCCAGTAGTAAACTGCCAATGAAAGATAAAGGGATATAGGTCTTAAACTGCTCTGGGTAAATTATTCTAGTCCATTAAGACTTTGATTATTTTGGATATAGAGGAAACAGACATTGGTTAATCTTATGGATTTGGGAGTCAGACTACATATATTTAGGTTTTCTTTTATTACTCTCTGTGTCCTGGGTCAAATTATTTAACATGTCTATGCCTTGGTTTATTTATATAAGCAATGGTAATAAGCATAGGACTTATCTCATAGCATTTTCAGGAAAATTAAATGAGATTGTACAGGTAAGTATACAATAGCCCAATTTGATATATAATACATATACAGTATTTAAAATAGTGCAAGAAAATGTTGTCTTCATTATGTGTCAACTGTTATTATTCTAACAATAGATAAGGGAGATAAATGAGATAAATTTTAAATCAATTTTTCTCTTGAAAAACAAAATTTCAGATTGCCCATACCTAAAATGCCTGATGTTTAATATCCTATATATTAGCAAATGAGATATTTAAAATCTGTTATTGAAGTGCAAGACCCTCAGGCAGAAATATAGTTAGTGATTTGGAGGAACAGAAAGAAAGCCAATGAGACTACAAGTTGGTAAGCAAGATGTATGGGCACACATATTTGATTATTGGGGTGAAGATGAGGTCAGAGAGTTAGGCAACAGCCAGAACTTTAGCCTTTATAGGAAAGAGTGTTTGGTTATATTCTGAGCATAATGGAAGCCATTGGAACATTTTGAGCAGAAAAATAGCATGAACTGTGTTATATTTCATGTAATACCATTTGGACTGATCCTTGAGATATTGACTTAAAAAAGGTAAAAACAAAGCAGGAAGGTAATTTAAGAGGCTACTGCAGTGTTCTAAGTGAGATATAGTGGGGAATTGGACTAGAGTATTATAGGAAAATATCTCAGTTCATTGGGACTGCCATAACAAAATACCATAGACTGGGTTTGTTTTTTTAAAAACAACAACAACAAAAAAACCACACCCAGAAATGTTTCTTCTCTCAACCTCAGAGAGAAGGCAGTGGAGGGTGGTGGTGGTAAGAGATCAACCAAAGGATTTGTATGCATACATATAAGCATAACCAATGGACACAGATACTACAGGGCTGAGGGCATGTACTGGGGGATGGAGTGGCCAGGGAAAGGTCAATGTAGGGCGGGGGGGGGGGGAGAAAGAAGACTTATGTAATACTTTAAACAATAAAAAGAAAGAATTAAAAAAAATAAAAAAACAGAAATGTATTTCCTCACAGTTTTATTGACTAGAAGTTTGAGATCAGACTATAATAGTCAAGTTCTAATGAGAGCTGTCTTCATGGATTGCAGGAGGCTTAATGCCTTCTTTCTGTGTCCTCATGTGGCAGAGAGTGAAAGAGATCTCTCTCCTTCTTAAAAGGCTACTAATCCCATCATGAGCAACCATGATCCCCTTAACCTAATGTGATGCTAATGACCCCCTAAAGGCCTCATTTCTACATATCATCACATTAGAGTTTAGATCTTCAATGTGTGTATTATTCAGGACAACAAACATTCAGAGCATAACAAAAAAGTTGAGGAGAACTTTTAAAATGTATATATGTATATCAAAGTTACTTTTTTAAAAAATATTTTTATTAATTTCAGAGAGGAATATTTAAAAAAAATTTATTGATTTCAATGATGAGAATCATTCATTGGCTGCCTCCTGCATGCCTTCTCTGGGGATGGAGCCCGCAACCCCCGGGGCATATGTTCTTGACCAGAAATGAACCTGGGAGCCTCTAGTCCATAGGCTCTGTTCACTGAGCCAAACCAGCTAAGGCCCAAAGGTACTTTTTGATGAACTAGTAAAAAGAAAGGAATCTAATAAATATTTGTCTAACAAATCTTTGGTCTGAGCAGCTTTGTAAATTATCATGCTGTAAAGAGATGTTCAAGTACAGAAGCATTAATAGGGAAAAAATCAGAAATTGTGATTGAGACACATTTCATTTGAGCTTCTACTTTGACATCCAAGTTGATAGAGGAATAACCAGAAGCTCAGTGAAAAGGCTGGCAAATATTGTGAGGGAACAAAAAGAAGCTTAAATGAAAATCTATGTTAGAGTAAGAGTAAAGCCTCTTAATTTTCTCATGCCCTGATAAAAGAGCATAAAATCAACTTCTATTTTTATAAAAAATGGACATAGACGAGGCACCAAGAAAGCACTTTAAGAATTGTTAATTTTATGATATTTGTTGTAAATTGAATAAGACTACTCTGTTTATTTCAGCCAATAACTATAAATCAAAGTACCTTTTATGAATTCAGAATTGTTCTTTTATAACATGCGGGAAGCCATAGCTTTCCCAATACTGTCATAAGAGTGCACGAAAGAACATGGAAAGCCAATGGGCGTTAGCAGGGCTGTGTTGAGAAAGTGGTGGCTCAAGGCAATTCCCTAACCTGATAATACTTTTACTGTTAACCGAACTTCAACTTTTATTGATATGACTGTATGCATTGCTAAAGGGGAAAATGAGTATTCAAGTGAATAAAAGCAGCAGGATTCAGATTCAGTGTGCTCTTCAAAAAAGAGATACTTCGGGCCCCCAATGCCTTTTAAATTCATATTTCTTATAAAGCATTTTCATCTGTGCCTCGGCCCCTCTTTCAGATCCTGCACCCTAGCCATGCAGGTTGTGGCAGTAACACTCTCCTACAAAACAAGATCTTTGTGAAACTCAGTTTTATTTATTTTACACTGAATTATACAAGGAATATGAAACAAATAAATAGCAATATGTCAAATCTATAGCAAAATAATGCTTGATGTATAAGTAGTCAGAGATGAGAAGGCCCTGCTTGATCAAAAACTACCTGTTAATCAAGACTAATAGAGGATATAGTCATAAATAATCTCTGACACAGCAAAAACAGCCACGTTTAACAGGAAAATAGATTTTACATATGGTTGATGTGATAGAACCATCAAGCTAACAAGAGCTCTTGAGGCCAATTTGAATATTCATTAATCAGCCTGCCTTTTGATTTAACTTAGAATACAACTGTCAATGAACAAATGGGCTTTTGTAGAAAAGGTGATAAACAAAATCCAATGAATTGGCAAATTGGAAAGCCTTGAAAGAGAATAAATACTGAAAGATTAAGAACTAAATAGAATACTTCAGCTTAACTCTCTGCAGGGAAGACAAAAGCTTCTTACTAAATCAGGTAGTGTTGGAGAATACTTTAAAAATATATTTCTTCCCCAGAAAGAAACATCTGCCACAATAAAGAATACTTTAAGATATTTTTTTGAAAAAGGCTTAAATTTTTTTAATACTCAGAGTTTCACAACATATTGAAAAAAATAAATGGATTATTTTTTGGTTCAAAAATCATTAATCTCATTTTCTGAGTGAAATGATTTATGTACAAATAGATGGTTTTCTCCAAATGCAGAGCAATAAAAGCCAGAATTAATACAAAGGGAAGAATTGGCACAAACAGAAGTTTGGGGGTAGTGATCTCAACTACAATGCCTATTGTACCAAGGCAATTAACAAAGGTTCAATACCCTGTGTGTAGAAAGAAAACAAAACAGAAAACAAACAAACAAACAAAATTATATCTATACCAATTGACACAACACTGAAAGGAAAGGGCCACTCTCAGGGACTGGAGTGACAGCAGGGTTGGAGCTGAGGAGGGCAGATGGTCCCATGCCTCATCTGAAGAGGGAGCAGATTCTTATAATTTGAGAATAGGGTTGCAGTTTGGGCTCATTTCTAAACACTTTTAACACAGAACCCATCTGGATTTTCTATGTGACCATTCTCAGTTCTTTGAATGTTTGCCCAAATTCAGAAGTAAAACACTTTTTAGCTGTTTTGTGGGTCAAACTATGACTCTTGACTGAATTCAATTAAGTGGGTCTCTTTTTAGTAATCTATCAATGTAGGGGGTAAACTATTTAATAGTATTATCTAGGCTTCCACTACATACTTCTATAATATATAATGCAATACATATCATTTATATATTACATTGTGTAAAACTTACCATAACTGGATATAAAGATTATTATATGTGTCTACAGAGATAATACATACAGGCTTTTGCTTGTATTGTATGATTCGCTATGTAAAAACTGACCATAGCAAATAATAATGCCCAAACAATTCGTAGACTCATATGAAATTTTTTAAAATAATTTCATCATAAACCAAGTGTACAAACAGGACAGTGCACAAAACAAGGTATATAATCTATAATAATAAGAGCATAATATGTTGATTAGACTGGACAGCTGAACAACCTTCCAGTTGAAGCCGTAGCTGCAAGGGCTGAGGCAAGCTGCCACCATTATGAGGACCGAACCCCTTGCACAAATTTTGTGCATTGGGCCTCTAGTACAATATAATAAGTATAAAGTGACATGTAGCTATCCATCTCTCAGACTAAAAAAGGAAACATTTATCTATAACCCCCAAACCCCAAATTTCCATTCTGTATGAACACCCATTTACACATTAGCAGAAACAACTCTCTTAATTTTATCATGTTTTTCATAACAATTTCCTTGATTTCTTTTTTTGTCTTTCTGTACATGCATCTTTACATAATATAGTGTATTATTATATATAAATCATAAAATGTATATAAATGAGATTGCAGTGTTGAGTTGTTAGTTTAGCATTGTAAATGCTAGAATTATTCATGTTGGATTTTTAAGCTGTAATTTCTTTATCTTCTTTACTATATAATATAGCATTTTATGAACATACCATCATTTACTTGTTCATTTATCTATATAATATTGTGATTTATAAGATATCCACAATTCCTGGTTCATATCTCCCTAATATTTTAAAATTTTCTTACGGTGTTGAAAGTGATCAATGTGTCTTTCCTTAGGTTAATAAAGGTGACTTTTGAACCCCACCCTAGTGTGTGGGTTGGTTGCCAGGAGAACCGACCATGTGATTAGAAGTTTGGGACTTTCCAGGGATGGAAGAGGGGCTGTAGTTTGAGTTCTATTGTCAATGGCCAATGATGCAGTCAGTCATGACTACGGAATGAAGCCTCCATAAACACCCAGTAGGACACTACCTTGCCCTTTCTTAAAGTTTCCACAGTGGGAACCAGAGTGGAGCTAAATGCCACCTTGCCAAACCCCAAGCCCCATAAGAACAGAAGCTCCTTCTCTGGGGCTTTGCCATATGTATCTCTTCATCTGGCTATTTATTCATATCTTTCATATTCTTTCTAATAAATGAGTAAAATAGTGATAAATGAGCTTACCTAAGTTCTATGAGCCATTCTAGCAAATTAATAGAATCCAAGAAAAAGGTCCCAGGAGACTCTAACCCACAGCCCTTTGGTCACAAACACAGGTAAGAATGTGGCCTTGCAGGTAGCTTCTGAAAAGTGTGTCTGTGTGTGTGTGGCTGTGTTTGGGGTGAAGGAGAGGCAGTCTTGTAGGAGTGAGTTTTTAAACTTACAGAATGTCCAGGTAGATAATGTCAGAAATGAGTTGAATTCTTGGACACCTCTGCAGGTGTCTGGGAATTATTTGCTGATGTGAGAAGAAATGCACCCCGGAGTTGAAATTGGGTCCAGGAACTCCATTCATCTTGATAATAGACATCTGGATTTAGAATTTTTCCTTATTACAAAAACAATCTGCTTATTTTTAAAATGAAGAAATTAAGGCCAGAGGTCACAACAATTAGCAGCAGGCTGAGGTAGAATTCCATTGTCTTGTAACTTGGTGTTATTTCTACCAGTCTGGCTTGTCTCACTGACAATTTCATTGAATAATTTAAAGTGAGGTAGGGAATATATTCCAGCTTAAATATCAGGCAGCTATTTTTTATATGACTTCTTTAAATTTACTATTCAGACTTTTGTTTTATTTATATTGCCACTGAAAAATCCAGGGAAGAGAAGCTAAATTACAGAATATTTAGAAGATATAAATATTGTATGAAAATGAGATTAAATATATCATGTACATTTTCAATCTCCAACTCACAAAGTAATAACCAGCAGCTATTTTCCCTCCTCAGATGTTCTGTGAAAAGAAGCACAGTACATACCTTTACTTGGGCAGAGAAACATGGTAAATTTCCTTGGAAAGTGCACAGTCTAATGAGACAATTTTGCCAAAATGAGCAGACCAGGTATCCTGTATGTGTTGAGCCTCATGGCATTGACATTGAGATTCAAGCTTTGTGTAAAAATTTGTATCATATGCCTCTAAGATTTCTTATAATTCTAACATTTATTTATCTATTGAAAAAGTATTTTTGAGTCTCCTATGTGTTAGATGCTCTTTAAAGCCAATTAAGCAATTTGCTCTTCAGAAACTTACAGTTTTGGGGGTTAGAGATATATTTAACAAACAGATTAATAGCACAAGAAACTGCTCTCTCCTCTAAAATGAATAAATGGAAGAGATAGGCTTACCAGAGTTTAGGAGCTGGGTCTGCTATCAATATCTAGGCCAGCTTAGAAGAAGCTGGAGATTGGAGGTGATGCAGATGTAACCGCACCCATAGAAGCTACCCAAGGCATTAGAAGTGAGAGAGAAAAACCTGGCTTTGCCCCTCTTCCTTCCTGCAGGAGCTGGACTATGAAGCCTGCACAGCAGTGTCCTTCTCCACTTAATGACTCAGAGTAGGGCAGAAGGTCAGGGATGAATTCGATAGCATAGGCCAACACCTCACTTACACGTTGTCTGCATTCTATAACCTTGTGGGTGCCATTTAATTTCATTGAGCACCAGTTCTGAGGACTAGATAAATTGCTAGGGGTAAATTCCTTATCTAGCATGTTTGTGGTAGTGTAGAATCTCAAGCAAAGACATCTCCTCCCCGACAACTCCAACTTACTACATTGTGATGAATTTCAAATGCTTATACTGACTTGGCAAAGTAAGAATTTCCTGGACAAATTAGAAAAATATATCGTTTTCTAGACCCTATGAGGAAGTGTGGAATGAGCCTCAGAAGTCTGAATTCAAGTACAATAAAACAGAAACCAGTAATTCTGAAGTAGAGTTGTAGTAGTGGATCCATGTGCAGAGAGCCAATATAATCATATTGGGACAAGTTCTGCCAAATAAAAATCACTCGCTACCAAGATCATGGGTATGACTCTAGACTTTTTTCTGGCTCTGTTGGTTGCTTTCTCACATCCTAAATGTTGGGTCACAGTACATCAGCTCTTAATAGCAGGACTTGCTTTTTTATTTATAGTTATTTGAAAAATATTTTGCTTTTTCTAAACTTCTTTTCATTCCACTCTCACCACAGATATTCACAGAAGTTACCAAAGTTTCAAGATTGTATTATACATGAAAAATGTTTTAAAGTAGAAATCCTGCGTATTAAACAAATATGCAAACAAACAAAATGAAGCAAATACTAGGCTGAAATCCAAAGGCAAATAAAACACATAAATAAATGGTTCAATGAAATATCCCAAAATAAATACACTTAATATTTTCCTTCAAAGAGAAACCACTGACGTCTACAAGTAGACATTAATTTGGTAGCTATTCATTTGAAGTTAAAAGTCTATTATCCAGTTTAGCAGCAATTCAAGCGATGCTTTCTCCTTCCCTATAGAAACACAACACTTGAACACAATGTTAGTGATTTAGCAGATAGCATTTGAGTCCAGTTATTAAGCCCCATATGCTACATAATGTTTAAACAGCTGGACCTGCTGTTTCTGTATTAAGCTATTTTTTTATAACAGGTTTATGATTTATAGTAGTGCTACTGACTTAATGAGTCATAAGAAGTTCATTTTTTCCCCTAATGAGATCCCCCCATCCAAAAAGCAGGTAGAAAATATTTTTAAAATGTTAATCATCATATAGTATTTGGTTTTAAAACATGGTTTATACCAGAAAGTCAGCTAAGCATCTCTAGCTAGCATTAAGAATCTAGCTAGCATTAAGAATTGTCATGAAGAAAATGTGGAATTTTCCTTCAACATTGACATCTGTCACTCTTAACATTTAATATTTTTACTAAAATATGTATCTCAAAAGCAAGTTGGAGGATTAGTTCAACTATAGTTTAATTTGCCAGTCATATCTATTTTCATGGTAAAAGTTTTGTGTACTGATGCTTGAGATGAGAGGGGATAAAGGATATCAGTATTTTAGAGAGGAAGGAAGGTAGGCTTTTCCTAAACAGTGACTCTTTTATGTCCAGTGTTGGATCTTCTACCTTTCCCCTACTGATGGGGTCAGGTAAATCCATTCACCACTATTATTCATTCAATAGATTGTCAAATGAATGGGAAGGCTTAGTGTCTATGCCATGAGAAATTATGGAAATTCCCTTGAGACTAGTTTGTACAGTGATGGTACATGTTTAAAGATAAAATAAATTCTATTTGAGATTTTTGTCCTTTAGATTATCCAATTGATAAAATAATCCATAGCCACTAACCTTACAGAGACATTGTGAGAATTAATTAAATAATATGATAAAATGTTTGTGTAATCACTACACATTTTAGGGATTGTTCAATGTTTGGCTTTAATATGCTATAACCAATTTCTGAAAGAATATCATGTAATTTACATTCTGTGAAATAGCATAGGTATAACTTAAAACTACCAAAAAGTTTTCTCTGTCATTTACAACCCTATAATTTTATTATTTTACTTTTCAACTAAGCTGGAATTATATGTTTATTAACATTGGAGATAAAATAGCAGAAGTAATTCAATTATCTTCACATGAATCCTTCATGATTCCAACAAAGACCTACTCTATAACATAATTCACATGGTGATTTCAAAATCCTAAAAATTCTGCTCTCGAGTTTTTGAAATTTTTAGAGCCAGCTGTGAATAGTGGCAGGCAATATACAGATTTCAAATAAATACAAGTTTTTAAGTGCTTAGAATTGTCTGTCAAAATTGCTTCATACTCATGAAAATAAAACAAACCACTTCACACCTCGCCATTTACACCTTTAAGTCACATAGTCCTAAAACATGTTAATAGAAGAAATCCTTGTTATAGACATGTGATGTCTGCTACTTCTGTTCGTTTTTACCAAATAAAATTTTTCTTTAATCCTGGTAAAAATGAAGCATTTTAAAGATAATATCATTTGATCTTACATTTGGCTTTGAACACCCTCAAAGTAGGATTACTTACAGAAAATAAAGAAAAAAATATATATGCATATACCTAATTCCCTGTTTCCCCAAAAGTAAGACATCCCCTGAAAATAAGACCTACTTCCAGTTTTGCCTCTTGCTGTAATATAAGGCATTCCTCCAAAATAAGACCTCCCCTATAATAAGGCCTCCTCCGAACATAAGGCCTCCCCAGAATATAAGGCCCCTGAAGCTACCTTAAGGCTTCTGACTCCTGATTTAAAGAGACCTCGCACTGTCTGAACAGCTCCGGCTGCGCTGCGGCCCATCAGTGAGCTGGTTTGTGATGACAACTACATACTACCGTACTGTATACAGGTAATAAACTTCCCTTTTGCTGTTGTTGTTCAACAATAAATCTGTACTGTATTCTTCTTCATGGAAAAATAAGACATCTCCTGAAAATAAGACCTAGCGCATCCTAGGGAGCAAAAATTAATATAAGACACTGTCTTATTTTCAGGGAAACAGGGTATACAAATTGTCCCCTTGGGAGTTCAACCAGAAGACCAGGAATTTGTTTACTATGACATGTGTTGACCACCGGAGGGCAGTACAGAACGAAGAAAGGCCCTAGCCAGCAGCCAGCAGCCAGGGAAGGGAGGCCCCTGCCTAGCCACAGGAAACCTCTAGTCAGCTCTGATCACCGGCCATGCCCAGGGATCCTACCCATGCACGAAATTTGTGTACTGAGCCTCTAGTATGTTATAAGACAGTTGGCACGCATATGGTTCTACAGCACTCAGAGCCTGTAGCTTCTATGATTATTTGACCAACTAAAAATTCACTTGGGCCCAACCAGCATGGCTCAATGATTGAACATCAAAGTGTGAACCAGGAGGTCAGAGTTTGATTTCTATCAGGGGACCTGCCCAGTTTGTGGGCTTGATTCCCTGTGTGAGGCATGCAGGAGGCAGTCAATCAATGATTCTCTCTCATCATTAATATTTCTATTTCTCTCTCCCCTCCTATCTGAAATCAATAAAAATATATTTTAAAAATAATAAATAAAAATCCACTTGCTTGAAATTTGATTAAATTAAAAAACAAGAAGAGCATTGTCATTCATGATACCTTTAAAATAGTGTTCCTCTATACTTTAGTGAAAATATTAGAAGTTTTGTTCTACTTTAAGTTTACTTTTTTGTAGAAATGTCAGTCTGGTTCTGAAATTAGTATTTCATTGTCTAATTTATATGTCATCACTCTGTGAAAACAGAAAATTGAAAAAGAAAAATATATTGTTAATGATTTTTACATACATTTTAAATAAAATATCTGAGTAAAAACTTATTTCCAGAGTAATATGCACAGCTCTGTTTAGAAAAGCAAGGATTTAGAACACTTTGACAGGGAAAGACAGGTGCACTGAGAAAATATCCTCAGTTCCTTAGGCTTCTTGACTTTCTCTAAAAGCAACAGTTTTTGTTATGATTTTACCTCCTGCTCAGAAGTGCTGTGGGAATACTGTTTCCAATTTGGGGTCATTGAAACCTATCCAGGAACCTCGATTTTTATTACAGCTATTTTTGATGGGAAAAAATTGGCACCAATTTTGATTCCAACTAATCCAAGAATAAAAAATTTCATAAAAATGACTTTGGTGCAGCTTTTTTGATTTTACACATAGAAACCTATATATGTATACATGGTGTGTATGTGTGCATAGATAAATGATAGATAGATGATAGATAGATAGACAGACAGACAGACAGACAGACTGGACAGGTATAGATAGTATTGGTTCATGTGGAACTTTGATTTTCTATAGAAAGAAAATTATAATAATAAATTTAAAAAACAATGGTAGGCATACATGCATGGTGGGGCAAAGGT
The DNA here is from genome assembly GCA_004026805.1 of Lasiurus borealis. Taxonomy (NCBI): domain Eukaryota; kingdom Metazoa; phylum Chordata; class Mammalia; order Chiroptera; family Vespertilionidae; genus Lasiurus; species Lasiurus borealis. The sequence continues at coordinate 45,358 of PVJN01000924.1, read as the reverse complement.
AGGTATACAGTTGTCAGTGCACAAAACACAGAATTTATTCTTATATTATTATTTATTAAGGATTGCATTGTTTTCTATACAAACAACTATAAACCTACTTTTGCCTCACCCTGTATCCTACACAAAAGAGGATGGAAGTGACTCATACACAGAAGAAGGGGTACAGGATCACTCTCTCTGCATGCACACTGGGTATGTGTTGACACAATTGGCCCGACATTTTAAGCTCCTGACTTCTACTTCATAGGTTGGACCACATGAGCTGAAGCAAGCCAGCCCCCCTCTCCCCTTGCTTCCCCCTAGTCAGCTTTACTGACCACTTCCAATGTGGAATTCTGTGACCACTCAGGAGCTCCAGACAATAGCTCTGACTTTCTCCATCAGCTGGTCTGGAGAAGGGGAAGGGAAGAAAACTAATAAAATGTTTAGACAGTTATTTTCTCTTTTTGAACTTTATTACTGTCTTTCTTTGCACAAACAGAAGTGTTTGGCAAGGAGGTGGGGGCTGCAGTAGAGGAAGAGAAAACAAATTATTGTAGAATCCATTTTTCTGTCTTTTGTCCTTGAGCCCTAAGTAGTCTTGGTAAAAATCATCACAAAATAAAGTGTTAGGATTCTTGATTACAATTTATTTAAAAATCAAATGTAACACAAGGAGAAGATATAAATAATGCAGTGCAGAAAACATAGTCTGGCCACAAGAGGACTTATGGAATAAAATAAATTTAAAAGGGAGACAAAATATGATGTGGGGACAGTACCTTAGAAAATGCTAGAGATTAGTTCCTAAATACCTTTGCCACTGAAGGTATCATTTTAGAAAGAATATTTCTAAATATATGATGACAGGGAATAGATCTGAGTAAGCATGATGACTTTCAACTCAACTCACAAATTTAATATAATCCTAAGGGATCATAAACTGGCAGCTGCTTTGTGAAAATGAAATGCTAATGTTAACAATTATAATTTTTATACCCATAGCCATAAAACATATAAAGGTATTGGGCTTCTTTATAATGCAATAGATATATGATTTATATATGTTTCAGCAGATTAAATCATTTGAAGTAAGAGGGGAAAAAATCCACTAAATATGCATTTGCCCATTTGAAATATGCCTGAATAATTTTCTTTCTAAAGTACCTAAGTAGATAAACACCTATTTGGAAGTGATAATAAAAGGAATGTTTTACCTAAAGCAAGAATTTTAATAAACACTCCCCAAAAAGAGGGAAAGGGTAATGATCATATTGCATGTTTTAAATAATGCTAAGTAAGAATGGAAATAAAGTTTATTTTAGATCATGCTGATGTTTTAAAAAGCTTTCTGAGACTTATAAAGGAAAAAAGAGAGAAACACCCTATTTCCCTATATTTTTCACATAGAATCTTTTTTTTCTTTATTGATTAAGGTATTACATATGTGTCCTTATGCCCCCATTGCCCCTCACCCCCCAATCATGCCTTCATCCCCTGGTGTCTTTGTCCATTGGTTAGGCTTATATGCATGCATATAAGTCCTTTGGTCGATCTCTCCTCCTCCCCTGCCCCATCCTCCCCTACCTTCCCTCTGAGGTTTGATGGTCTGATCAATGCTTCTCTGTCTCTGGATCTGTTTTTGTTCATCAGTTTATGTTGTTCAGTATATTTTACAAATGAGTGATCTCATGTGATATTTATCTTTCTCTGATTGACTTAATTCACTTAACATAATGCTTTCCAGTTCCATTCATGCTGTTGCAAATGGTAAGAATTCATTCTTTTAATGTGTGTTGTGAGATGAAGAGAGATTTGGACAATAATACAACAGTTACCATGAAAACTCTTACACAGGTCCCTCTCATCTAAAGGATATTCATTTCAAGACCCCCAGTAGATGACTGAAACCTTGGGATACTCCCAAACCTATAAATACTATGTTTTTTCTACACATAAACACCTATGAAAAGTTTAATTTATAAATCAGGCACTGTAAGATACTAAAAACAACAAGAGTAAAGTAGAGCAATTCAACAAGATACTGTTAAAAGTATATGAGAATGGCTTTGGGGCCATTATTAAGTACAATCTGGATCAGGATCGATTGATAACCGAGATAGCTACTAAGTGGCTAATGGGTGGGTTGTATGCACAGATTGGATATAGTGGACAAAGAGGTGATTTCCATCCTCAGTGAGACATTACACTGCTCAGGATGGCACATATACTTTTTATTGATTTCAGAGAGAGAAAGGGAGAGTGAGAGTGATAGAAACATCAATGATGAGAGAGTATCATTGATCAGCTGCCTCCTGCACACCACCCTGGGATGGAGCCTACAACCCAGGCATGTTCCCTGACCAGGAACCCAACTGTGACCTCCTGGTTCATAATTCATGGCTCAACTACTGAGCCATGCCAGCTGGGCAATGGCACACAATTTAAAACTTATGAATTGTTTATTTCTAGAATTTTTTATTTACTATTTTCAGACTACATTTGTTTGTTAGTAATTGAAACCATGGAAAACTAAGCCACAGATAATGGGGAGTGCTGTATTCTGCTTAGAAATAAAGTTTACCTGACCAAAAAGCAGAAATCACTAAGCTATATTTATGGATCCAGATGAAGCAGAAGTGCCAATACTGATGTTCAAAAAACAAAAGTTGGCAGTCTGGCTGGGTGAGTGCAGAGGACATATTGACTAGTGTGCTGGGAGCCAGTGAGCACCTGGTCCAGAGGGTCCTGAGGTTTCGGCTGCAGCAGAATGGTGTAGGAACACAAGAAGGCCATCCAGGTGGCCATCGCCTCAGACCCAGGCAAGAGTGAACTTAGTGCATACAGTCAGGAAGTCATTACCATTCTTGGGAACTTGATCTCCTGAATGGATTACTGCTAAACCAGCCAAGAAGAACCTGCTCACCATGATAGATAAGGCCTAGTCCAACTAGTCTCTGTGGGTCAACTGATTATAGGAACTTGGAACCACTCCTTTGTTCTCACTATGTAGACACTGATAGGAGCCACTGCTGCAGGAGACGCTGTGATTATCAAGCCTTACAGACTAAGTGCAAATACAGCCAACATCTTGGCTCAGCTCTTCCCCCAGTATTTAGACCAGAACCTGTATGTTGGGGTTAATGGTGGTGTTGAGGAAACCACAAAGCTCCTGAAGCTCCTGAAACACTGCAGTTGGAAAAATTGTCAAGGCAGCTGCCGCTAAGCATCTGACCCCTGTGATTCTTGACCTGGGTGGGAAGACTCTATTGCTACTTCAACAAAGATTGTGACCTGGACATCGCCTGCAGACACATAGCCTGGGCCCTGGGGAGAGTACATGAATTGCAGTCAAACCTGCATTGCTCCCAACTACATTGTCTGTGAACCATCTCTCCAGAGCCGGATTGTGCAGAAGATTAAGGAAACTGTGAAGGAATTTTATGGAGAAAATATAAAAGAATCTCCTGATTATTAAAGAATCATCAATCTTCATCATTTCAAGAGGCTCCTAAGTTTGCTTGAAGGTCAGAAGATAGCTTTTGGTGGGGAGACTGATGAAACCTTCCACTACATAGCCACAACAATACTTACTAATGCTCATCCTTAAACCCAAGGTGACGCAAGAAGAAATTTTTAGACCAATTCCTCCAATAGTGCCTGTGAAGAATGCAGATGAAAACATAACATTCATAAATGAATGCAAAAAGCCATTGGCTTTTTATGTGTTTTCTCAAAACAGTAACCTCATCAGGCAGATGATTGCACATCCAGCAGGGGTGTCATGGTCAATGACAAGATCAATGAGATCATGCACTTCATCCTCAGTTCTCTACCCTGTGGAGGCCTGGATTTTCCTGCATTTCAGCTGCCATCTAAGTGAGGACCAGTGAACTGCCTTTTGGCCCCAGGTGCACCACGATGCCATACCCATGTCGTCCAGCACACACAGAAGATGTGTGTGCATGGCTTTTGAGAAGGCAGAGACTTACACTTGCCTGTCACCCCCAAGCAATGTCCCCCTATCATCCTGGTCTTTGGTACTTTCTGGGAGCTTGGAGGAAGCCAGTGGGTTCAAGTGGAATGGGAGCTTCTCAGGGAAAGTATAATTTTGATACTTTTCCTCATCAACATCCCTGTTTATTGAAAAATTTAAAGAGAGAAGGTGTTAACAAACCCAGACATCCTCCCAACAGCCGGTCAAAGGTGAACTGGGCAAAAATCTTCCTTTTGAAACGATTCAACAAAGGAAAATTCATTATCCTGCTCCTCGCTCTCCTAGGCATTGTGGCCACCGGGCTGATGAGTGAGCTACAGAAGAGTGATCCTGTTCAGCCTCCTAGCTGCCTCCACTGATTTATTCCTCTGTTAAGTAGTTAATGAACACATAATTTAAGCATCCTACCAAAAATAAAAAGAAAACAGGCAGCATTGTAATCAATCCTGATGTCACTGCCAAGCACCATGAATGCAATTTGCCATTTCAACCAAATCCCAACATTCCCCACTGAGGACACTCAGAACCTATCCTAGATTGTGCTGCCCAGATTTGGCCAGGGAAAGAGAATGTCTGGAGGTACTCCTGCATTTCCTGCGAACGTAAAGGAGTCTCAGAACCAGTTCAAGGACTGCTTCCCTCTAGTTCATGGGAATGGGACTCCCCTCTCCTGCCCCATCCCTGCTGTTGCCTCCATCACTCTGGAAACTTTCAAGAGTTCAGTCGAGAGAGATGAGCATAGATCTTCCCAGGTTCTAGAACTGGAGAAGGGGGATTAGGGGATCCCTGGCCTCATTCATGCCTTGTGAATTCACCATCCTTCCTTGTGTTTAGTTTGTGGCATTTCTTGTCCCTGCCCACAAAGGCTTATTGTGACTATAACACCTGAAGCATCTTGTAAATTCTAGGACTTCCTGGAAGACAGTTGCCAATTTCGTTCAGGCATCACCTGTCATTATTATGAAGTAGGTGCTATAGAATTCTACATCATATAAAACCTAACGGGCATTTTTAAATGTAGTAGTAGAAGTACTGTCCTTATAATAATTTCAATCCTCTGTCAGGACCCTGAAATTACAAGTTAGTGGTTTTCCAAGGACAAATCTTTAAGTTTTATATCTGTAGCACAATGTAACCAAGTTTCACTTTTTCAAACTTCGGAGAGGACCCTTTTGGGGAAACCATTTCCTGTCTGTCTTGGACAAGCGGCCTTGGATGCTCAGGACCTTAGAGCTGGAGAGTCTGAGGGGCTGATGGTGGGTAATTTAGAGAAATCTGCAGAAGGTCTCAAAGCCACAGCAGGTGGCCAGGCTGAGGAGATGGAGGACCAAGCAGTTCTCCTGAGCATGGCTGGAGCTGAGGTGTTTCAGCTACGGGAATGTGCTCAGGAGGAGTCCAAAGCAGAGCTCCCTACTGGGCCTGCTGTGGGACCAGCAGCCGGAGCTCTACCTTCCCCCATTTAAAAACAGACTCTGAGAGAATGTCATTTACTGTATGGAATGTATAATCAGCTTTGTTGAATGAGCCTTTTCCATGAAGACTGTCTGAATTTATGTTTTGTCTTGATCACAGGATGAGGTGTCAAGAGTTAATCACTACGCTGGTTGAGGAGAAAGCTGCTTAAACTGTAACTAGAATAACCAATCATAATTTCAATATAGCATTTTCCTTTACCAAATTGTACATTATACTTTCCAGTTAAACTAAATTATTGGCTTGTCTACTAGTATATTCTGCTTCAAAATAAACATTATACGCACACACACAAACACACACACTGAGTGGCCAGTTTTTATGATCTCTGAATGCATAATAATCTGGCCTCTCAGTGCATATCCTATATAATAAATGGCTAATATACAAATTACAAATTGTTCCCTTGACCAGGAGTTTGACCAGCAGGCAGGCCAGCCAACTGCCCATGTCCCCTCCTTCTGGTTAGGCTGGCTGGACTCCACCCATGGACAAATTCATGCACTGGGCCTCACACACTGAGTGGCCATATTATTATATGCTCAGATATCATAATAATCTGGTCACTCAGTGTGTGTGTGTAAAAGTTCACAAAGTGAATATGCCATCACCTATTTAATATGAGCAGATAACGAATAGGTTCAGAGGATTGTGCAACCAAATCAAAGAAGGAGGGAAAAAGTAAACCTTTTTCTGAAACTAAAAAACATTGATACATCAGTTTGTTAGATATTATAACTGGACCAGAGGCACGGGGGTGGGGGAGGTGTCCTTCAGCCCAACCTGCTCTCTCTCCAATCTGGGACCCCTTGAGGGATGTCCGACTGCCTGTTTAGGCCCGATCCTACCTGGCAGTCGGACACCCCTCTCACAATCCAGGACTATTTGCTCCCAACTGCTTACCTGCCTGTCTTCCTGAGTGCCCCTAACTGCTTCTGCCTGCCAGCCTGATCACCCCCTAACCACTCCTCTGCCAGCCTGATTGATGCCTAAATGCTTCCCTGCCAGCCTGTTTGCCCCTAACTGCCTTCCCCTGCAGGCCTGGGTCCTCCACCCCCCTAATCGCCCTTCCCTGCAGGCCTGTTTTTCCCCAACTTCCTTCCTCTGCCAGCCTGGTCCCCCCTAATCACTCTCCCCAGCAGGTTTGATCACCCCCAACTGCCTTCCCTTGCAGGCCTGATCCCTCCCAACTACCCTGCCCTGCTGGCCATCTTGTGGTGGCTATCTTGTGTCCACATAGGAGCAGGATCTTTTGACCACATGAGGGCAGTCATCTTATATGTTGGAGTGATGGTCAATCTCCATATTACTCTTTTATAGATAGGATAGAGGCATGGTGCATGGGTTGGGGCCAGCTGGTTTTCCTTGAAGGGTGTCTTGGATCATGATGAGTGTTCCCTTGGGGTTTGGAGTGGCCTGGGTGAGGGACCTGTGGTGTTTTGCAGGCTGGCCACAACCCCCATCAACCCAAGAGGATGCCCTGTTATCTGGGATTTATTTATCTTCTACAATTGAAACTTTGTAGCCAGGAGCAGAGCCAAGCCTTGTGCTCTCACAGCCATTGAAACTTTGTTGCCCTAAATGGAGGCTTGGGCACTTGGCTTCCTCCATCTCTAGGGGCAACCCAAGCCTCCCTCCTGCTCTCTCTGTGGCCTTAGCTATCTTGGTTAGGTTAATTTGCATACTCACTCTGATTGGCTGGTGGGCATGACTGGTGGGCATGGCTGGTGGGTATAGAGGAGGTATGGTCAATTTGCATATTACTCTTTTATTAGATAAGATGCTTGTGAGTATGAACTTTGGAGTCAGACACATATAAATAAATACCATTATATGACATTAAGTAAATGTTTCTTTAAAAAAAATAACTTTGCATTCATTTATAAAATGGATGTATTTATATCACCTTACAGGATGATTATGAAAATTAAATTAATTAAATTTTATAAACAGCTCACAATGTCCCTGGCACTTTGTGTCAATAAGTGATCCAACTTGAAAAATACTATCTATAAAATCATCTGAAAAAAAAGCTTTAGTTCTTGAAACATTTTTTTCATAAATATTTAGACTTCTTGCAAAATCAGGGCTATGTACCAAAGATTGACTAAAATCATTTGAGGATATGAAATAAATAGAGCTGTTTTTGAAGTAGTGAACAATAAGCCGTGTCTACAATATTTTATTAATAAATGACAATTTCTAAATAAGTTACAAATTATACAATTTCACCAAAATAATTGGCTCCAAATAGCTCCAGAAAGTTCAACTAAATGCGAAGTGATTGGAAACTAAAACCAAACACATTCATTTGAGGTTGTGGCAACAGTTCTAAGTGTTGTTGTCTTTTTATATGTAAATACAGTTACTATTAACTTATTATCTATTCAACAATTTTATTAAGAATATCTATATCATAAAGGGCCTGTGGTCATGATGCCATAATGCATGGAGCACCACTCTTGGGCTGGGACTCCCGGCTCACTTGGAACTGGTGGGGGTTGCATGGGGCCAGCAGGGCTGGCACAGCTAAGGGAGGGCCCGCAGCTCACGCAGGGCAGGTCTGGGGTCCCGCCAGCAAGGCAGATCTGGTTCTCATGCGATTTCCCAAGCTGGGCCTCTGTCTCCTGCATGAAATTAAGCCTTTCACGTAAAGATAAAAGTATGTGTTTTTTACTTTGTAGGTGTCTGTTAGTCCTATTGAAAGACAAATGGTCTCTTGCTTGCCTTAGCTCAGTAGTTGAGTGTGGACCTATGAACCAGGAGGTCATCATTTGATTCCAGATCAGGGCACATGATAGGGTTGTGGGCTTGATCCCCAGTAGGGGGCCTGCAGGAGGCAACAGATCAATTTTTCTCTCATCATTGATGTCTCTATCTGTCTCCTTCTCCCTGCCTCTCTGAAATCAGTAAAAACATATTTTTAAGAAAGAAAAAAAGAAAGGCAGATGCCCAAGGCAAGTCCGCATCCTCCACAGGTGGAAGGTACAGAGGAGCACGGGAGGCAGCCATCCATGTACATACAGGTCACAGGACAGACCATGCTATTCACTTATTTCAATTTCACCAAAATAATGGGCTCCAAATAGTTCCAGAAGACAAAAGCCCATTCCAGCACTCTCGTAAACTACAGGCAGATCCAATGCATGGCAACTTGGCACTTACTCTTCTCCCCAGATAAAGACTTGGCCTCAACAATGCTAAATTTGGTTCAAAACCCAGGAGTGCCTGGTATCTGTCAACCTTTTCTTAAATAGAGGCATTAAGTGCAGAGGTTATTTACATAAATGGCTCCTTCATAGTAATGTTAGAGCCAAGGGAAAAGGGAATGTGACCTGTGCAAAATTAGCTTTCACAGATGTGTCAGGAGCTCAACCTGCATGTGCATTATCAGCTGGGCTATCCTCCCGACTCTGTGAGAATTCTGGGAACTGGAGATGCTGGGAGAGGTGCTATTCCTGCTCCTACTCTGGTGACGGGCATGCTCCTGCGAAGTGTTCTTCTATCCTTGACCAAAATACATTTATAGTTTTCCGTGTGTGTGCCTGTGCATGTGCTCTCCACAAGGGAACATTTTTAAGGACTAAGAGATCTATGGTTCAAGCAAGATGTCAAAGACACATCAGAGCATGGAAACCTAATATTGGCTAAGTGATCCTTAAGTCATTAAAATACACACAATTCTCATTTGCTGGGAATAAAAACAAATGTTCTAGTGTGAATAATGCTACTCATTCAGTATTTCATGTACTTCTGATGGACACACATTTGACCATTACTTTTCCTTATATCAATTTTATATGGATTTAGCATTATCTTTTTTTCTTGATAAAAAGTGGGGGTGGAGGGTGGATAATTCTCCTATCACTGTCAAATGATCAAACACTTGGAAAGTTTACCACTGTCATCACTTTGTTCATTCAAAAACAATTCGGAGACACTGTTGCTTGTTAGATACTATCTTAGGCAGTGTGAGACTCCAAGTTAAGCGAATACAAACCAAATATTTTATTCAGCATAATATTAAGAATCTATGAGTTCAGAGGGCAGTATTTTATGAAATATGCATTGCTATCCTCTGCAAAATAGGCATTAAATAAAAAATTAATTGAAACATATAGAAGAACATTCTTCTCTCATCATTTATTCTAACTGCAATAAACAATGAGCACTCTGAGCATTCACTCTTGTCATACATAGATTTTTTTAAGACCTCATGTGCCCATATTTACATAAAGGGAATATTTTACAACATCCTATAAATGAACACAAACTAATACTTATATGATTATTCTATATCCTCAGAAATTCACTGGCTTTTTAAATTTGTTTTATATTTTGAATCTCCATATTTTTTTAAAATTTTAGCAGTGGAATTGAAAAAAAAAGGTAGCAATTAAAATATACAAAGCAAGCATTGTTTTTGTTTTTTTTTGGTATTTTTGTTTGTTTGTTTGTTTTTAGATAATAGGCCCCAATATTCTATTATTTAACTGTAGATTTTGAAGCACTTATTCAAATATTTTAATAGCTGGTTTCATTTGTTAAACACACAATGATGTGCTTGTAAATCCATGGGTATACAGTGCCTGTCCTTGAGAAAGTTACAAGGGGGAAAAAGCAAAAACATATTAAAATGTGTTTAACCTTTTAAAATAGCCCAAATAACTTATATCCTATTTTAATTTAAAAGGCTTAATCCTATGAACTAAAATCAGTTTCACAGAATATCTGTCACTACTGCTACATAGTCAAAAGACTTTGGAAACTAACCAGTGCTATTTATGACAGCAAAAGTCTCCTTGTTTAAAAAAAATGGATTGATGATCTGTTGGAGGCTTCTCTGTCTCTGGATCTACTTTTGTTTATCAGTTTATGATGTTCATTATATATGAGTGAGATCATGTGACATTTATCTTTCTCTGATTGGCTTATTTCACTTAGCATAATGCTCTCCAGGTCCATCCATGCTATTGTAAATAGTAACAGTTCTTTCTTTTTTATAGCAGTGTAGTATTCCATTGTGTAGCCATTTTTTAATCAACAGAGGCAAAGCATGAGAGGAGATGGGTAAAAGATCAACCAAAGAAATATAAGCATAATAAATGGTCACAGACAACAGGAAGGTAAAGGATGGGGCTGGAAGGAGGGGGCAGACTCGGAGAAATCAGTGGGGGGGAAGGGGAACATATGTAATACTTTTAACAATTAAGAATTTTTTAAAAATGGATTGATCTAAATCTAAAAGAGTATTGTTGGAATGGTGTAACTAGCTTAAAAAGAGATAAAGAAATTATGAAATTCCTGAGTGAATTAGTAGAGATTATCATTGCTTTAAAAAATGTAAATATTTGAAAAGAGAATCCAAGATGGTGGCATAGGTAAACACCTACCCTGCTGCCTCACACAACAATTTCAAAACTACAACTAAAAGACAGAACAGACATCATCCAGAACCACAGGAAAGCTGGCTGAGTGGAAATTCTACAGCTAGAAGGAAAGAGAGGGGCTCACAGAAACCCAGAGGAGCTGAAAAAGCTGAGGTACTGAGACGCGCGCTGAGAGAGCGGGTGGCGGAGTACCTGGCTGGCTTTCTCTGGCAGGAGGGAAACGGAGACTCCCAAGGGCATTGAACCCCTTATCTTACCACACTAAACCCCAGATCCAGCTGAAACTCATACGGGGGGAGTTTGGACTGTGAAAAGGGAGAGGTGCACGGAAATTTAGGGGAGTCGTAAAAGATCAGAGGTCTGGTGGCGTGCACGGTATTGCGCAGAGGACAGATTGCTGATTGTGCTGCTGGCTTTCACGAGTGGATGGGAGACAGACCCTCCCAACTGTGCCACTTCTGACTCCACTAAGCCCCTGTTTCTGGCGAAATCCTGGGGACCTAGATTCCTGTGGTCCTGGTGCACAGGGGAGCCGGAAAGGCAGCGGTCTAGAGGCACTGCAGGCTGCACGCACAAGGACCACTCCAGGGATTACCCAGTCACGTGAGACTCAGGGGCCGTGGAGGGCAGGCACGACTGGAAGGCAAGGCGGTCCATTAAGCCCTGAGACTCCACCCATCCGAAGCTCAACAGAGGCTTCTTCAGTTTTGCAAGTCTGGTATCATATGGCTGAGTCTAACACAGAAGTTCCCCCGGCATAGTGAAAATGCCAAGAAAAGGGAAGGGATCACAAACAAAAGAAATGGAGGAAAAAAAAAAAACACGACTGGATATAGCATTCAAAACCACACTTATAAGGTTAACAAGAATATGCTAGAAAAGATGGATAAATTTAGTGAGTCCCAAGAGGGGATGAAAAAGGACCAACTAGAGACACTGACTGAAATAAAAAATATTATACAGAGTCCTAACAGCAGACTAGAGGAAGGCAAGAATCAAGTAAAAAAATTGAAATATAAAGAAGCAGAAAACATTCAACTGGAAAAGCAAGAAGAGAAAAGAATCCAAAAATGTGAAGATAATGTAAGGAGCCTCTGGGACAGCTTCAAGCATACCAACATCAGAATTGTGGGGGTGCCAGAAGAAGAGAGAGAGCAAGATACTGAAACCTATTTAAAGAAATAATGACTGAAAACTTCCCACATCTGGTAAAAGAAATAGACTTACAAGTCCAGGAAGCACACAGAACCCATATAAAAGGAATCCAAAGAGGACCACACCAAGACACATCATAATTAAAATACCAAGAGCAAAAGACAAAGAGAGAATATTAAAAGCAGCAAAGAAAAACAGTTCATTACCTACAAGGGAGCACCCATACGACTGTCAGCTGATTTCTCAACAGAAAGGATGCAGGCCAGATGGGAGTGGCAAAAAATATTCAACGTGATGAATAGCAAGAACCTACAACCAAGAATAATCTATCCAGCAAAGCTATCATTCAGAATTGAAGGGCAGAAAAAGAGCTTCACAGATAAGAAAAAGCTAAAAGAGTTCATCAACTCCAAACCAGTATTATGTGAAATGCTGAAAGGTACTCTTTTAGAAGAGGAAGAAGTAAAAGCCAAAAAATTATGAACAACAAATACATATCTATCAACAAGTGAATCTAAAAATTAAGTGAATTAAAAATTTGATCAACAGAATAAACTGGTGAATATAATAGAATCAGGAGCACAGAAAGGGAGTGGACTGATAATTCTCAGGGGGACAGGGGTGAGGGGTGTACAGAGCGAGACTGGACAAAAATCATACACCTAGGGATGAGATCAATGGGAGGGAAGTAAGGGCAGAAGGAAGGGTGGGAGCTGGGTGGAGGGGTGCTATGGAGGGGAAAAAAGAGAAACAAATGTAATAATCTGAATAATAAAGATTTAATTTAAAAAATGTAAATATTTTTATTTATTGTTTTCCATTTTTTTAAACATATATTTTATTGATTTTTTTTTTCAGAGAGAAAGTGAGAGGGATAGAGAGTTAGAAACATTGATGAGAAACATCGATCAGCTGCCTCCTGCACATCCCAAACTGGGAATGTGCCTGCAAGCAAGGTATATGCCCTTGACCAGAATTGAATCTGGGACACCCTTCAGTTCAAAGGCTGATGCTCTATCGACTGAGCCAAACAGGTTACAGCTTGTTTTGCATTTTTTTAACTCAATTTACTTTCCATATTAATTTAAATTGATTTCAGGTGTATAGCAACAATGGTTAGACAATTCATATCCTTTACAAAGTGTTCCCCCTGATATTTTTAGTACCCATCTGGTATAATACATAGCTATTACAATATTATTTACTTGAGGCCCATTCCACAAAATTCACACAAGGTGGGGAGGGGTGTCCCTCAGCCCAGCCTGCAACCTCTCCAATCTGGGAACTCTCAAGGGATGTCTGACTGCCCATTTAGGTCTGATCCCACCCTCTCACAATCCAGGACTGCTGACTCCCAATCTCTTACCTGTCTGCCTGCCTGATTGCCCCTAACTGCTTTTGCCTGTCAGCCTGATCACCTCTAACCACTCTCCTGCCAGCCTGATTGATGCCTAATTGCTCCCTTGCTGGCCCAATTGCCCCTAACTACCCTCCCCTGCTGGTCTAAGCCCCCCAATTGCCCTCCCTTGCAGGCCTGGTCCCTACAGCTGTCTTCCCCTGCAGTCCTTGTCCCCCCTCAACTACCCTCCCCTGCAGACCTAGTCACCCCCAACTGTCCTCCTCTACTGGCCACCTTCTGCTGGCCATTTGTGTCTACAGGGGGTGGAGCGGATGCCTTTGAACATATGGGTACAGCATATTACCTGTTTATTATATAGGATTATATCCTCTATACTGTACTTCACATCCCCATGAGTATTTTGTAATTACCAATTTGTACTTCTTAAACCCTTCACCGTTTTCACCCAGTCCAACCCCCTCCCCTCTGGTTATCACCATCCCACTCTGTGTGTCTATGAGTCTGTTTCAATTTTGTTTTTTGTTTTTTTACCTTCTATGAATAAGTGAAATCATATGGTATTTGTATTTTTCTGACTGACTTACTTCACTGAGCATGATACTCTAGCTCCATCTATATTGCTGCAAATAGTAAGATTTCATTTTTTATGGCCCAGTAATATTCCATTTTATAAATCTACTACTATTTTTTTATCCACCCATCCACTGATGGGCACTTGGGTTGCTTCCATATCTCGGCTATTGTGAATAACAATCCAAGGAACATAGGGGTGCATGTATTCTTTTGAATTAGTGTTTTAGTTTTCTTCAAATAAATACCCAAACATAGAATCGCTGAGTCAAATGGCAGTTCTACTTTAAAAATTTTTAGGACCCTCCATACTGTTGCCCAAAATAGCTACAGAATACCTTTTTATCTTGACAACAAACTTAAAACTTAAGAATAATGTAGTAGGCAGAATAATGGTTATCAAAGATGTCTCCATCTTAATCCTCAGAATCTGTGAGTTTACAGATGGAGTTAAGGTTGCTAATCAGCTTATTTTATTACAGGGATTAAATTGGATCATTTATATGAGCCCAATCTGGTCACAAGATTCCTTAAATTGGAATGGATAGATAGAGTCAGAGAAATAAACGTTACTATTAAAGAAGGCACAGAGAGTTGCGCATTGCTGGCTGTGAAGATGGGAGACCGTAAGACAAGGAATATGGATGGCCTGGAGAAGCCAGAAAAGGCAGGGAAATGAATTCTATCTGAGAGTTTCCAGGAGGAAACTCAGCTCTGCTGACACTGTGAGTTTCACACAACAATGCTTATGTTGCACTTTCCTGACCTATATTGTCAAAAGATAATAAACTTGCTTTTGGCCACCAAGTTTGTGGCAAATTTTTACAGCAGTAAATAGTTCAAACTAATATAATTTGCCATTGTATAAATGAAGCCTAGTCAATGGCAAAATAATGAAAAAAATAAGTTCCATTCTTTCATTTTTATCTATAGTCCAAGAAATATTCAAAATGCCATCCTTCTTACCTATCTGATTTATCTTGGTATTTTAGTCTATTCAGGTAAACCTAAGATTTTATTGGCCATAAACATTTATCACAGTAATTTCTTCATTTCAAAACTAAAAAAAAATATCTAATAGACATTTGCAACAAACCTGATCATAATCATTAGTTAGCCATAGGGAACTCAAAGCAACAGAGTTTAATATTATATTCTATATGAATTTGTATTCCTAGTGATAGATAGATTCATATATTATTGTCACTGTACATACATTTTATCAAAAATAAGTTCGAAAATTAAAAGCATTTTCCCCTTTAGTTTGCAGGCATACACACATATGAATGTACACCTATACAAAACAGATCCAGAGACAGAGAAGCATCAATCAGATCATCAAACCTCAGAGAAAAGGTAGGAGAGGGTGGGGGTAAGGGGGAGAGATCAACCAAAGGACTTGTGTGCATGCATATAAGCCTAACCAATGGACACAGACACTAGGGGGATGAGGGCATGAGTGAGGGGTGAGGGGTAATGGGGAGGTTGATAAAAATCACATATGTGAACTGTTAAAAAAAATAATATTTCTGGGATATTTTCTTTAAATAGAAATAATAGTAAAGCATTTTAAACTATTATTTGAACTATATTATTGTAAAATATTAATGTAGGATAATATCAAAATTAAATACAACTACTAGTAAAGTCATTTGCTGCAATTAGCATATAGAAAGTATGTTGAACAAAAATAGTATTTGCTCTCAGTACAAAAATTAGACTTAAAACTATGATCAATATTTAAAGTTTTGGTTCTGTTCTAAGGGATGGGATAATAATAGATTCTCTTATTTCCCTCTCTCTTAAGCATTCCAACTTCCAAAAATTCTGTTCATTCTATACACTAATAGAGGAATATGCAAATTAGCCGGGAAGCTCAGGGTGCACAGCAGGAGCGGGTGGGCAGGGACTGCCATCACCGGCAGGGTATCTGCACAGCCCGGCCTGAGGCCACCCATCCCAGGGGCAGCCCCCAGCAGAGATGATGCCCAGGGGAGGCACACGCAGGCCCTCTGTGCTGCCTGGCCCGGAGGCTGCCCAGGCTGGGGTGCGCCTGGCTCTATCTTGAGTTTGTGGTTTCCAGGGATCCATCGAGAAGGGATGATAAACCCTTTGCAAACAGCTCAGCCAGCACCTATCTAAGCAGCAGCTTCGTTTAAATCGAGCATTTCCCGCAGTGGATCAGGCAGGTTCCTGTGGAATACAATCTCCGTGCAATACAAGGGTGGACAGGGGTGGGTGGTAGGGGTAGGGGGGGGTGGAAGGAGTTGGAAAGGGCAGCAGCTTCGTCCCTGGCGATCTCATGTGTGTTATCGGGAAGGAAGGGAAAAAGCAGGGCAGCTCTGGCAAGCAAGCAGAAGGAAACCATATCTGGCAGACACTCTCCTGCCACCCCCTTCAACGTGTAAAAATAATCAAATAAACCAATACAAACACCCCTTCCCCAGCCCAGGAAAGATGTGGGACTGAGGGGTGTCCCACCCAGGCATTATATACCTGCCTCCCACCCCCTTCCTCCAAATGGACAGGTTAGGGGGTTAGAGAAGGAGGAGGAGCCTCACAGGAGGGGGGTCCCCAGAACTGCACCCCTGCCTTCCCTCTGGACCTGACCTCCTTGAGCCCAAGGCCTGACCTTGCCCTCAGCAGATTTGCATATGCCAGACCCTCCAGTGCTTCCAGGCACTGGACACTTTCACATCTTCCCTGCCTCCCAGCCACTGGCCCTCACTGTCTCCTGCCCCAGGAGCACTCTGTCCTCCCCAACTTTCAGTCTTTATAGCCTAAATGCATGGTGGGCATAGTTGCTTCTCCACAGATTTTATTTGCTAAGAACCCAGTGAAGTCCCTTACCAACTGAGCTGCTCAGAACTCATCAGGGACAACAAATGACACACCTTACTTGGCTTTGATAGCAAAACAATCTTATACTTTTATTTTTAAAAATAGGTTTTTATTGATTTCTGAGAGAAAGGGAGAGGGAGAGAGGTAGAAACATCAATGATGAGAGAGAATCATTGATTGGCTGCCTCCTGCATGTGCCCTACTGGGGATCGAACTTAAAACCCAGACATGAGCCCTTGACCAAAATTGAACCTGGGACCCTTCAGTAATCAGACTGAAGATCTAGCCACTGAGCAAAACCAGCTAGGGCAAGCAATTCTATTCTTATGATTTTTTTGTCGTCATAAACAAGTGGATTTGAATCATATTAAACCAATATACATTTTTTAATGAAATGTCTCTTCATTTCTACTAATGCAATTCTATCTTAAAGCTTATGTTATATAATTTATTTTAATAAAAGGGTAATATGCCAATTAGACTGGACATCTTCTAGACATCCATCCAGATGTCCTTCTACACAAAGCCATGGTGGCAGGGACCAAGGCAGAGACAGTTAGGGGAGATCAGGAAGGCAGGGGAAGGCAGTTAGGGGTGACCAGGCCAAGAGGCAGAGGTGGTTAAGGGCTATCAGGCAGGCAGGCAGAAACAGTTAGGGGCAATCAGGCAGGCAGGTGGACATTTAGGAGCTAGTGGTACGAGATTGTGAGAGGGATGTCCAACTGCTGGTCAAACTGGTAGTCAAACATCCCCGGAGGGGTCCAAGATTGTAGAGGGTACACTCTGGGCTGAGGGATCCTTCCCTTGCATAAATTTTATGCACTGGGCCTCTAGTATCTACATAAAGTAATTGAAATTAATATTCAGGTGAACTTATATTTAAAAATATGCATATTAAAATTAAACTGATGAATAAAAACAGATCCAGAGACAGAGAAGCATCAATCAAACCATCAAACCCCAGAGAGAATATGGGGGAGGGTGGGGGTAAGGTGGAAAGGTCAACCAAAGGAGTTGTATGTATGCATATAAGCCTAACCAATGGACATAGACACTAGGGAGGTGAGGGCATGAGTGAGAGGTGAGGGGTAATGGGGAGATAAGGGCACATATGTAATATCTTAATCAATAAAGAAAAAAATACATTAATTTTCACTTCATTATGATCTGAGCGTTTTGTGGTATCCAGACACTACTTTTAAAACAACTTATTTCTTATAAAGACAACTCCATTCTCAGAGAGCTTTCCCAAGGGGGGGGGGGTTTCTATTTCATTATCACTGATTTTGAGTTATCATTGCTCTTATTGGAGACCAGTTTTAAGAATAGAAGGCCAAGAACAACCCCCAAAGGCCCAAGAGTTTTGGGAAAGTGTGACTGCATGTGTGTGGAGTGCACGTGTGTGCATGTGTCTTGGGGTTTCTAAAGGTCATTGCACACTGATTTTATGCCATCCACTGCATTCTTTACATGAAGTATCTTACCTAAAATAGACAAACATGTAAATTGGCCATACCTCTGCCCTCAGCCAATCAGAGTAAATATACAAATTAACCCAATAAAGATGGTGGTAAATTTGCATATGTAGGCCTCCTTCTGAAAACATCCTCGACACCCAGGCCACTTAAAGGTAGGCCCCTTGTGGGTCCTATGCAGCTTGGGAAGGGCCTGAGCCAGGGGGCTTGTGGGCAGGGCTGAGTCTGCAATTGGAGCTGAGGTAGCCCCTGCCCAGGCCTAAGGACAGAAGCTTTAGGCCTGGGCAGGGGCTGAGCAAATGATTGGAGGGAGAGAGAGCCAGCCATCAGAGTGAGAGGGAGTCAGCCATCAGAGGGAGAGGGAGCCAGCCATCAGAAGGTATAGGCTTTAGGCCTGGGCAGGGGTAGAGCCCGGAATAGATATGAACTAGAAATACCTTTTCTGACTGCTCATTGGCTAAGCTCCTTGTATTCCACTGGTAATATTCTTAGTAACTTGGGTAATAAGAATCTAAAAAGGTGATCTAGGATTTTTCCACCACACTCCTGGAGAAAAAAATGAAGGTCTGCTGTTGGAGGGCTAAGAAATGTCATATCCTGCCCTAGTCAGTTTGGCTCAGTGGATAATGCCCTGGTCTGCCAATATCAGGGTCTGGGTTCAATTCTGATCAAGTGGATGTACCTAGGTTGTTGTCTCCTCCCTGGCTGTGGCCCAGGTCAGGGATCATGCAGGTGGCAACCAATCAAAGTGTTCCTCTCACTTGGATGGTTTTTTCTGTCTCTCCCTTTCCCTTCCACATTCTCTAAAAATCAATGGAAACATATCCTCCGGTGAGGATAAAAATAAAGAAAGAAAAAAGTCATATCCTATGAAAGACACATCTTGAAAATGTCTAACGAATGTTGTCATTTTTTTTTTTTTATGGTGAAGGGACTGGAGTCCATGTTGATGAAAACACCTGGTGGCTGCGGTGACTGGCAGTGGCTGCAGCAGCAATGTGATGGGGCTGGTGTCTTTCCCGGTCACCTCCCACAAAGGGAGCAGGCCTAAGCCATCAGTAGGACATCCCCTGAGGACTCCCAGTATGTGAGAGGGGGCACGCTGGGCTGAGGGAGGGCCCCCCCCCCCCATGTGCATGAATTTCCTGCATGGGGCTCCTAGTCCTATATAATAAAAGCTGAATATGCAAATTGTCCCCACACTTACAGAGCTAAGGTAGACTATAAATTTATAAGCTTCAACACTGCAGTTGTCAACCATTCCTCCTGTACAATTTCCCAGTGACATGAATATGATATTGTTAACCTGAGAACATTCACTAATGGTGTGCTGTAACATTGCCTGGCCTTAGCTACTCTGTTCAATATTGCTTACATTAAAAAAATTATAGAATTGTGGTTCCTCTAAGTTTCAGAGGCATGCAAAATACCAAGAAATCCTGCTGTTTAATATTCCTTCTACTTGCAATTGTTGAGAATGTGCTAAACATCTCGATTTGGTTACAATAAATGTGCTCCCCAGAGGATTTTGGCCAGCAAACAGGACACTCAGACAACACATCTTTCTGGTTGTGTTACAAACAAAATGAGTCACAGCACATTCCAATAGGATAATAATACATATTGAAAGTCATTAAAGATCTAAGCAAGTGCAATGCAACCAAAAATACCGGAAAATTGTTGTAATCTCCCTTCCAGTGACTATACTTCAGGTAAATTATACAATAAAAATATTAGAATAACATTCCAATTTGGATAAAACCTAGGACAACATGAGTCTAATCTAAAGGCTTAAAGAGTCATATATTCACATATGAAAAATAGTTGAATCTCAAAAATAAAGCTAATAGTCATTTCTCTCATCGCCTTTTTAAAATACTCAGATATAAAACTAGAGTTTAAAATCTAAAAGACACACATCAGTGATTCTAATCAATGCCTCACAAAACCCACAACTTTCATAGAAGCACATGCTCAGGAGATTTTTCAAGAGTAAAAGAAATGAAAATAACTACGCAGGAATAGCAACAGTATACCTCAGTGTGTTCCGACCAGATTGGAACAGATGGCAGTTATTATTGTCGTTAAAACTTTTTATTCATGGATTACACTCTGAAAATGTTAGGTCTGATTTCAACTACAGGAATATAGTTTTTTGACGATTAAGTCTGTTTTATAAGGATCACTGGCCAGTTTTCAGTTCAGAAAAAATATCTTACATTTTGATATACATTCTTGGGCCTTCTCACTTAATTTTCAAAACAACTCCCTTGAATTTTCCTATTTTGAAGATAGGAAAATACAGTGAGATTTAGGAAAATATATATAATTTGTTCGTCCCAATAGAATAAAGAGCAGGATTTTAATCTGTATTTTTTGGTGCTGTGATCTATTTCATTTATACATATACAAAAATAAAATTAAAATGTTAGAAGTGAATTCTGGCAAACATGATGAAATTGGTTATCTAGGAACAACTATTATGGTTAACTAAATAAGAAGGCTGGGATGGATTTTCACAACAAATGGATAAAAAGGGAGCACATTATTTATTGATTATTGCTGTATGGGTGGATAATCATTTTGCTTCTTGGAAAAGGTTACAACCTACACTCAATCTATGTGAAATAGGAAAACATCACAGATCTTCAAGTAAATAACATCTCTTAGCCCAAAGGAAAGGACAAGGTATTAGCAGGCCAACTTAAGAACATATCACTGTGAAGTCACTTTTTAAAGTAATCAAGACAAAATGATCTTGTTTCTCTCTCCTTGAGGTTAAAATTGATAATACAATTATATTCACATTAATTTAATTCATTTAAAATATATTTGGAAGAGATATTTTACCTCCCCCTTTTCTAGATTTTTAGGCCATCTGATATTAGGTGCTATGAAATTAAACAGTAATTTTTCTGAATTAAGCTTGATCTACTGGATATTTAATAGCATTATAAATAAAATGTGATATTGATGCACTTGAGAAAAATGAAATTCTTCATGAAATGAGATTACATTTGTCTCTGATCCAAGGAAAAAAAGACTGATCCTATAGAAAAAATGAACTACCAGCCATAACAAGAGATACAAAGTTTAGGTTAAAGAAAAAGTATTGCATATTGTCAGAATTAGAATTTGCAGAGCATATTGAACTCTATATCATTGTCTTTTACTGACTTTCTTGCCAGCTCTAGTAGATAAGATTCATGGAGATTCTATTTGACTCAAATTTGGGATTGCGCCTATCTTTGAAAAAACCATGTAGATAGCTGAGAAGGATGGGGCCCTTTAAGTTAATAGCCCAGTTGTATATTCAGTTCTGCAATGCTTAGGTGAGTGGTCTTAGTTTTTCTCACATCAGAACCAGCAAAAGGTAATAGGCTTTCATTATAGAATGTGACCTCACTAATACATGATGTTGATATTTTCCTAAAATGTCATTAAAATTAACAAGTGATATCCTCTCTTATTATCAATCAACTAAGCTACTAAATCAGTATATTAAAAAAATTATGGAACCAAGAGTGAGATAACTTATATAAGTACATATATCACAAAGTCTAGTTTGAGACTTTTCCCACTTATGTGTTACTCATGCCATATAATTACATGTGAAACTTCATTTCTAAGATGCTAATTTCTAGTCTAGGTAATTCAGACCAAATTTCCTGCTGAAAAAAGAAAAAATAGCTTGTTTTTTTAAACCTGCTATTAGGCACAGACTAGTAATACAATAAAGAACATTAGACCAATATTTAAAAAAGAGAGAAAGAGACTCCATGTATGTCAGCTTGATCTTTAGGCCACTTTTGTCCTGGGGTCTTTGCTGAGTTCCTAAAAGGCACCTGTGTAGTTGAGAAGCTGAGCAGTCCTTTATACAGATTCTCAGGAATGGAGGATATAAATTGGAGGACATGGCCAGGGAGAGGGGAACACACTATTGTAATTCTTGTTTGGGATCATGCACAGCCCTCTCAGGGATTGAAGACCATCTTTACTTATCTGATCTGATGATAGTAAATTAAAAAAATTCCTGGACTATTTACCTCTCTAGATACCTTCCACAAGCAAATACAAATTCCCTCTGGAGAATGAAAATAATTGGCATAGGCCTCAAACCTGTTTAAATAGTGCCAGTGACTGGATGGAGTGGAGGGATAGGAGGATTGAGCAAAAGAGAGAGAGGAAGAGAGAGAGAGAAAGACACACACACACACACACACACACACAGAGAGAGAGAGAGAGAGAGAGAGAGAGAGAGAGAGAGAGAGAGAGAGGAGAGAGAACTCATGGACACAGCGTAGTGATTGTGAGGAAACAGGTGAAGTAGAGAAATAGAAACATCATTGGGCTGACTTCACCCACCTCCAAACTCCCCACCAACAACTGGAGATCAGGCTTGCAATGTGAACATGTGCTCTGACTGATAATTGAACCGGTGACCTCTTGGTTCATAGGTTGATGCTGAACCATTACACAACACTTTGCTTGTTTTACCTGTCATCTGGGTATCCTTTAGCCTGGTCAAGTTGACACTTAAAATTAGCCATCACATCACCTAAATCCAAATCATGCTACTTTATATCTAAAATCCATACAGATGAAAAAAAGCACTGCAAGGAAAATGATATCAGATGGAATAAAAATCAATTTTCATGCCCAATGAAAATTAGAAAATAAATGAAAAGTGTTAAAAATTCAACAAATAACTAAAAAACAGAAAAAAATATAAAAGCAACAGAGTATGCTACAGAGATCACACTAAAACAGAGACAGAAGTATTACAAGAATAGAAGCGACTGCAGCAGGATTTTAGTGGTGGAAGATGCAGGTAATATTGGCCAGGCTCATTCCAAAAAGGAATTGGGGAAATTGCTGAGAACACATAGAAGATGCCTAGAGCGTGTGCAGAACCATTGACTAGTTGTCTCAGGATTGTACTGTTTCTGGGCGAGGAAGGTTCCTTGAAAGGGGAAGATGTCCCTGAGGAATTTGAGAGTTAATGGGAAGAAAAAAAAAACACTAAAGGTCATATTCAACTCCCCACAAAACAAGATAGTATTCCACAATCAGAAAAAGGTCATATTCAATTCCCCACAAAACAAGATAGTATTTCACAATCAGAAAATAGACTGACTCACCTCTCAACATGCATGTCCCCCCAAGCATTTATTCAATTAAACTCAATTTTTCCGCACCAAGGCACCATGCTCATGATGCTATTTTGAGCTCTTCACAAGAATCGAATTATCTAAATTTCACAACAGTTTTGTGAGAAGAACATTATTTTGTTTTTCATTTTATAGATGAGGGAACAAAAACAGATAGATCTTAATTCACTTGCAAATGTCATGCTACCTACTGGTATAGGTAGAGGGCATGTTGCAATACCCACTGCATGATTCAAAGTTAACTTTTATCCACTTTTTCAACTTTTTTACTCAGCCTAGAATATGCATCTCCAGACTTCAAAAGATAACCAGATAATAGTATTTTTTTAAAAGTGAAATTCAGAATAGATATGGAAATTACAAAGTATGACCTAACTCATTTCAAGAACAATAATTTTCCAGGCCAAAAATAATGTTATCTAAAAAACCAACCAAGCAAGCAAATAAATAAATGCATACATCTGAAGTTCTGATGAAGAATGAAAGAAATCCCAGAAGACCTAAGAGTGTTCTCATTTTTTAAAACATAGGAAAGACAGTTGCTGAAATGGAAGTCAAGCTTGATTCCAGATAAAATCGTAGAACAGATTGTTAGGCAGATGACTCTCATGTAATTGAAAATGGAACTGGTGAACAGTAGTACACTAAATACTGCCACTCTGCTGCTCTGGTAGTCTCCATGAAGCTCAGTGCAATCCTATAGGCAGAGTTCTCCACAGCAGGACTTGCCGGTGCTGAGACAGTATGAACTTGACAACAGAGCATTAGGTGAATTTACATGATTGATAGAGTGTGCTCAGAGGGAAGAATCATTAACAATTAAGGATCATTAACAATAGATAATTCTCAATTAAAGTTGTATGATTCTCCGTTTTATCTCAGCACATAACAGGAATTCAACAAATACTGGCTTGAGTTTGAATGAAGGTAGGCAAATCAGTGAGAGCCTAATACAGGCTCAGGTGAAGCCCGGAAAAACATCTGTAGCTTAGATAATGCACTAGTAATATTTCAGACACATTTGTGAACAAATGAGGTAAGGAGGGGAAATAAATGTCTGAAATGCTGTAATAGAGATTTGCCTTTGCAGCATCTAGCTTATGATAGTTTTCAATAGGCATAAATGCACATTCACTTTAGCTTTCCATTTAGAAGATACTGACCTTTTCTTACTGGTACCTTTTTATTCCTCTAACCCATCGCTAATTCATGGGCAACATATTGGCAATAGATCTAAAGTGACATATACTGTTCAGAGATTCAATGAAACATTCTTGGCTTAGAGGCATTTCCCTGGTTTCTGTGTATACACCATACTGACTACAAAATTGCTTCTGGGATTTATGTCATTGCATTTCCTTGTCCCTTTTTATTAAACTGGCTTACTTGCTCTGTACATCCCTGACTGCTCTTGGTCCTTGTACTGTATCAACTATCACTTGATATATATATGAGAACTAGGGTGACTTGATTGTTGAGTTTCAGAACTACACATGACATTCTCAAGTGAGGTGGAAACTTACTGTTTTATATATGAGAGGTAGTTTCAAATCAACTGAGAAAGGAACCATGCTTTCACCAATGAAAAAAAGGGGTATGTCAGTTTGATGAAAGGAGAAACTGAAATTCAGCGTAGATATTGGGCTAACCCCTGAAGTAGTATCAATGTGCATATGCACACACACACACACACACACACACACACATTCACACACTCACACATGCACTCACATAGACAAGTTAATTCTGGCATTTACCAAAATAATATTTAAAGTGGTAAGAAAACTTGGGTTCTACTGATACTTTGACACATTTGAAAGAAAGTATCATTCTATTCTCAATTGTGTTATTTGAACACATGAAAATTGACTATTACATACTTCCTTTGAAATCACATTGTCAAATCAATAGGGAGGAAATAAAAAAGAGCCATAATTTAGACTTGATTTTATGCATCAAAAGATTTGTTTAGTGTTGAATTATTGTGACTTACCCAATGTATGGCACATTTAAGATGAAGAGTGGCAGTAAGATGGTTTGAAGTAAAAAGAAGGATTTGCATCAGGGAGAGGCTGAGCTAAGCAGGTTAAAGGGAACTCCAAATGTATGTTGAAAGCAGAATTTATTCATTCAAATGCAAGTCTGCTCAAATTTCAAAGAACAAAAGTACATGGGCAACATGTATCTGTCTCAGAGTACAAACAATCAACACAAGTCATTTGATGAAAAATTATAAAATTTACTAAGTGGGAAAGACTATTAAAGGCAAGAGGCTCAAAAAAATATATTTCTAATGGTTTAAACTTGCACCAGAAACACAATTTGCTTGTGATCCCCACAGTTCTCCAGTCACTTCTGAAGTGAAGGCTACATCCTGACAATGCCTTAAAGCTGGATCAATATCAGTTCCCTCGGTTCCTTTGTGAACAGTTTCAGTTGTCATTACTCATGCGAGCAGAGACAGCTCTGCCCCTTAAGAAGGCATGAATGTGCCATCTCATTAGAATTACTGTCAGGAGGCTTCTGTTTTACAAATATAATTTTAATTATAATTAATGATATCAAACAAACAGCAACATGCTTATCGAGGTTTATATATGATTAATTGTTCTGAACTTTATTAAAAAACTAATAGCTATATTAAAATATTTAGAAGTCCAGTTTCTTAAACCTTTTTTATAAACACCTAATTAACTTAACCCCCTTTTTTAGTTTTTCCATATATAGAGTAAATATTGTTCTCTATGAATTTTTATTTTTTACTTAAAACCTTTTTAAAAGGCAGTGAAGGGTGCCCTGGTCAAGTGGCTCAGTTGTTTAGAGCACTGTCCCACACAACAAAGATTTCAGGTTTGATCCCTGGTCAGGGCATGTACGGGAGGCAATCGATCAATGTTGAAATCTTCTCATATTGATGTGTTTCTCTTTCTGTGTCTCTTTCTCTCCTTCTTTCTTTTTCTCTCAAATCAATAAAAACAAACAAACACCATATCCTCAGGTGAGATTAACAACAACAAAGAAGGAAGTGGTTTTCACTGACAACTGATAGAAAAATAAATATGGCCCTTATCATATCCTAGTGTCTAACGTAAAATTATATACATGTGCATTTTGAACACAATACTGCACATGTGAATATAACTCAACATAAATTTTATCAGAATGTAAAAACATAATTCCTAACCATACATCCATGTTGATAGTAAATCAGTGTGATTTTGCAACAAATCTAAGAGATAGAGCAACGGTCAGCAAACTCATTAGTCAACAGAGCCAAATATCAACAGTACAATGATTGATATTTCTTTTGAGAGCCAAATTTTTTAAACTTAAACTTCTTCTAATGCCACTTCTTCAAAAGAGACTTTCCCAGGCCATGGTATTTTGTGGAAGAGCACACTTAAGGGGCCAAAGAGCCGCATGTGGCTCACGAGCCATGGTTTGCCGACCACTGCTATAGAGAAATTGTGTTAACATTCACATAGCATGGAAGACAAAAAAAATATAACTCATGGTACAATTCTAACCAAAATAGAACATTATATTAAGTTCGTGAATATTTTCCTTACATTATTTTTAGTATTTTTCTACATAAAACATGTTCACAATATAATTCTTCTGGGCATTCAAAACAAAACTTATAAACACACACACTGACAACACATACTAGTTTCACAAGCTTGGGGCAAATGAGAGAGAGAGAGAGAGAGAGAGAGAGAGAGAGAGAGAGAGAGATTATTTCTATTTTATATTTTATTTCTGAATTTGCACTTAGACTGCATAAAAATAACATTTATGAAAATGTCCTAGTGGCCACTTACTCAAATGAACCTATGTGAAATTACTAGTAATCATGTATAACTACCATAAAAAGGGGAAATAAGAGACATTTTAAATGCCATTCATTTATCATTGCTGAGCATTATGAAACGTACAAAGATGAATAAAATGTACCTCTGACAACAAGTAAATTGCAATCATTCAGGCAAAAATAAAAGGAATCATCAAACTGTAGAAATTGTTTAACCCTCTTACTTTAGAGATGAGGAAACTACAAAACATAATTACCAGGAGAGCAGTGAAAGGTGGTAAGTGAGATTTATAAACACTGTTACCAAACAACCAGCAAAAGCTATTGTTGATGATGATCACAAGTGTACCCAATTACACTGCACTGTTGTTGACTAATGTGCTGGGCTGGCTCTATTGCTTTTACTCTGGATGCTAAACACAACTTAGGTTTTGTGGAATTTTTATTCACAAGACAACTTTACCCCACCATTGCCAATGACCATAGCGATAGTATAAGAGAACACTATAGTTCTGTTGGACACAATACCTAGTAAGTAAGCTACACTGGGGAAGATCTTACTAATCAGTGAAACAACTCAGTAAGTGGGAAATTTTAAATGTAAATCCTATATTTACTGTATTTTCCTGCATATAAGATGACTATTTAACCCAGGAAAATCTTCTCAAAAGTCAGGGGTCGTCTTATAGGCCGACTATATCCCAAACTCTATATTTTAACTGGAAAAGTTGGGGGGTCGTCTTATATGCCAGAAAAATATGGGCACTCGCATTAGGCTTATATTTCTATCTTTTTATTTTGTTGAAACCTTTGCCCTCCTGGAAACATCTGAGGTGCTAATGGGTCACAGAAAATGCCTCATCGTGGCAGCTCTGTGAATGTGGGGAGAGCTGTGCATACCCTTTCCTCCTGCCCAATATGCAGCACAATGCACTATGCATAGTAGCTACTAGATAATGATGGTTTTCTAAATTTTGACTTAGAATATCAGAAAAATGTGTAAAAAGATTACTCAGTGATTTCAATTCTGGGAATATATCCTAAGAATTCTGAAACATGAATCAGAGAACATATGCACCCCTATGTTCATAGCAGCATGATTTATAATAGTTAAGATCTGGAAATAGCCGAGACCCAGTTTGGCTCAGTGGATAGAGCGTCGGCCTGCGGACTGAAAGGTCCTGGGTTCGATTCTGGTTGGAGGCATGTACCTTGCTTGTGGGCACATCTCCAGTATGGGGTGTGCAGGAGGCAGCTGATCGATGTCTCTCTCTCATTGATGTTTCTGACTTCCTATCCCTCTCCTTTCCTTTCTGTAAAAAAATCAATAAAATATATAAAAAAAAGATCTGGAAATAGCCCATGTGTTCATCAGTAGATGAGTAGATAAAAAAGCTGTGGTACATTTACACCATGGAATACTATGCAGCTGTATAAAAGAAGGGTATCTTACCTTTAGAGACAATATGGAGGGACTGAGATATTATTATGAAAAAGTGAAATATCAAATGTTCTCACTTATATGTGGAATTTAATGAATAAAATAAACTGAGGGACAAAATAGGTACAGAGACATGGAAGCATGGAACACAATGAAAGATCTCAGAGGGAGGGAGTGGAAAGAGATTAAGAAAAAGAACTTACATGAATATATCTATAGTCTATGGACACAAACAATAGTGCAGCAGCAAAGACCTTGGGTGGGTGGGCAGGGGCTGAATTGAGGGAGCCGAAGGGGGAAATCTGGGGGACATCTCTAATACTCTCAACAATAAAAATTTTAAAAAGGCATTAAACATAATAAAAGTAAATTACAAAAATGCCATAAAAATCTTAAAGAGAAGTAAGAAATGATGAGGGCTAATGGAATATTGTGACAATAACAAAGGATCCTCTATGGCACAGAATAACTGACTAATTTAAAGAAAGAGAATCCAAATTGGAGTTTTCTCACTTGTTTCACTACTCATGCAATAATTTATAATAAAAAAATTTACCAATAAAAAAAGAGTGACCATCAAGAATTGTGCTAGATTTTAATACAGGAGCTGCAAATTGTCTTTCTTGATGTCAAGACATCAGATGGTTGGTCGGCTACCAGCAAGTCTCCCTCTCTCAGCAGTCTTCTTCCAAACTGCTGCTTCTACTCAGCATCTGAGAAATCAGAGGAGCAGGCTGTGTGGAGTCTTGTGCAGTCAATAATTTGCAAGTAAGTATCTGACAGCCTTTCCAAAGAGTCAAAACAGAGGTTTCAGACTGAGAAGCTTACTATTCTATATGTAGAAATCTTTGAAAAAAGCCAAGATTCCAACCCGGAAGAGGTTGTTGGTAGATTAATATCAATAATTCCAAGTTTTCCATCTCCTTGACTTTCTGCATTTCTCATACACAAGGGCATTCCTAACATTCCAAACCAAATGCTTAATTACATGAGTTAGGAAACATGGTGCCCATGAAAGATTTATTTTTGAAGGAAAAGGTGATTTGGGTTGAACATGAAAGCTTCTGCTTCTTTCAAATGCTAGTATAACAATGGGATCGAAATATTTACCTAAAAGCTTCTTTGATCTAGTTTATAATATGGTGAAGAAAAACTAGAATGTATGTGATTCCTACTGGTCATATAATAAAATGACTAAGCGATAAATAAAATAACACTTCCCAAATTTCAGTAAAAATTGCTGGGAAATTATACCCAATCTCCCTTAATTCATCTTCATTCATCTACATATAAATCAATCATCAATTGTCCTTAAAAACTAAACAAAACAAAGCAAACTAAATGCAAATCAAAAAAAGCAACACATCCTCAAGAAGTAATTTGAAATGAAGGCTGTGCAGCACTTTGAAATTTTTCCTGAAGAAATGAGAATCCTGTCCAACCTGCCAGTTTTCTAGCAACAGTAAAATTCATAAAGGTCATGCTGACAAATTAAAGCAATATCTTCTCACAGTCCTTGTTACAGGAGCATTCAGGCAGCACATTCATTTTTATTGTAATTATGTTAATAAATAGTGGGAAGGCAGGTAAAAAGCCTTTGTGAACCTCTGTGTGTGTCTGCAGAGTTGCAGTAACCACCCTAGCACTTTTATTTTTAACCAGGGGCCCAGTGCACAAATCCATGCACTTGAACGGAACTGTGGTCCACGAGGCACAGGGGCAAGTCTAAGCTCATTCTCCGCACCCCACCCAGCCCCTGCCACCATGGCCCCTGCCTGCCAGTAGCTTCAGTCCCACTGTTGCCACTCCTACCCGCTGACCCTACTTGCACCCAGTTGATGGTGTAGAGGGACTGGGGCTAGCGCCAACAGCAGGTGCAAGCAGGGCTGGCATCATCAGTGGGTGCGAGTGGCAGCTGCTGCCCTGATCACCCCTCAGGAGGAGGGAAAAGTGGAGAAGCCTTCAGGGGTGATCAAGGCCAGCAGCTACCTCTTGCACCTGCCAATGGCACAAAGTGAACAGGACCAGCATCAGGCACTGGCAGTGGTTGTAAGCAGTGGCTCCTGGCTCTGGCACTGGCAGTGGGTCTAAGCGGGACCAGCACTGGCAGCAGGTACAAGCATCAGTTGGGACCACAACATGCGGGAGCAAAGAATTTTCAGTAATCACCAGAGTCTCGCCCCAATGACAGCAACGGGTGCCTGGCTCATTTACTCCACCATCCTGCCAGTAACCAACACCTAACACGTTCCACACATGCTTCCTGGTGGTCAGTGCACGTCATAGTAATTGGTTGCTCAGTTGTTCCACTGATCAGTGTATTTGCATATTAGTTTTTTATTATATAGGATTCTTTATTGTTTAATGAATTACAGAAGTCTCTTTTTTTCACAGATTGGCCTCTCCTCAGCCATTCCAATCCCCACAGCACATGCCCTCATCCCCCTACTGTCTATGTCCATGGCTTATGCTTATGTGCATGCATACAAGTCCTTTGGTTGATCTCGTACTCCTCCCTCTCCTAATTTCCCTCTAAGATTGGATGGTCTGTTTGATGCCTCTATGTCTCTGGATCTATTTTTATTCATCAGTTCATATTGTTCATTATATTCCACAAATTAGTGAGATCGTGTGACAGTTGTCTTACTCCAACTGGCTTATTTCACTTA
Source organism: Lasiurus borealis (assembly GCA_004026805.1). Taxonomy (NCBI): domain Eukaryota; kingdom Metazoa; phylum Chordata; class Mammalia; order Chiroptera; family Vespertilionidae; genus Lasiurus; species Lasiurus borealis. Next base: position 14,026 of record PVJN01000924.1, on the reverse strand, counting down.
GCATAATGCTCTCCAGGTCCATCCATGCTGTTGTGAATTGTGAGAGTTACTTCTTTTTTATAGCAGTATGGTATTTCATTGTATAGATCTACCACAGTTATTTTTAATCCAGTCATCAACTATTTCCAAATCTTAGCTATTGTAAATTGTGATGCTATGAACATAAGGGTGCATATATCCTTTCTGATTGGTGTTTCTGATTTCTTGGGATATATTCCTAGAGGTGGGATTACTGGGTCAAATGGAAGTTCCATTTTTAATTTTTTGAGGAAACCCCACACTGTTCTCCACAATGATTGCATCAGTCTGCATTCCCACCAGGAGTGTAAGAGGGTTCCTTTTTCTCTGCATCCTTGCCAATACTTGTTATTTGTTGATGATAGCCATTCTGATAGGTGTGAGATAGTACCTCATTGTTGTTTTGATTTGCATCTCTCAGATGTTAGTGATTTTGAGCATGATTCCTTATGTCTCTTGGCCTTCTATATGTTCCCTTTCAAAAAGTGAATATTCAGATTCTTTGCCTATTTTTTATTGAATTGTTTATCTTTCTTTTGTTAAATTATATGAGTTACCTATAAATTTTGGAAATTAACCCCTTTTTAGAGATAACATTAGCAAATATATTCTCCTATGTAGTGGGTTCTCTTGTTGTTTTGTTGATGGTTTCTTTTGCTGTGCAGAAGTGTTTTATTTTGATGTAGTCCCATTTGTTTATTTTCTCCTTAGTCTCCATTGTCCTAGGAGTGGTAAAGATATTGCTATGACATATGTCTGATATTCTGCTGTCTATGGCTTTTTCTAAGATTTTTATGGTTTCCTATCTTATGTTTAAGTCCTTTATCCATTTTGAGTTTATTTTTGTGTATGGTGTAAGTTGGTGGACTAGTTTCATTTTTTTGCATGCATCTATCCAAGTTTCCCACCACCATTAATCGAAGAGACTGTCTTGACTCCATTGTATGCTCTTGCCTCCTTTGTCAAAGATTAATTGAGCACAGTTGCCTGGATCAATTTCCGGGTTCTATGTTTTTTTCCATTGGTCTATATGTCTTGTTCTTGTGCCAGTACCAGGCAGTTTTGAGAACAGTGGCTTTGTAATAGAGCTTGATATCTGATATTGAGATCCCTCCAATTTTATTCTTCTTTCTCAGGTTTACTGTGGCTATTCAGGGTCCTTTTTAATTCCATATTAATTTTTTGGAGAGTTTGTTCTAAGTCTGTTGGCATTTTAATGGGTATTGCATTGAATTTATAGATTGCTTTGAGTAGTATGGACATTTTAATGATGTTGATTCTATCAATCCATGAACATAGTATATTCTTCCATTTTTTAAAATGTCTTCCTCTATCTCTTTTTTCAACATCCTATAGTTTTCTAAGTACAGGTCTTTTACATTCTTAGTTAAGTTTATTCCTAGGTATCTTATTTTTGTTGCTGTTGTTGCAATAGTAAATGGGATTTTTTTTTTTAGTTTTTCTTTCTGTGAATTCATTATTGGTGTATAAAAAATGAATAGATTTCTGAGTGTTAATTTTGTATGTAAATACATTGCTAAATTCATTTATTAAATCTAATAGTTTTTTGATAGCATCTTTAGGATTTTCTATGTATAATATCATGTCATCTTCAAATAATGACAGTTTTATTTCTTTTCCAATGTGGATGCCTTTTATTTCTTTGTCTTGTCTGATCGCTATGGCTAGCACTTCTAGTACTATGTCCAACAGCAATTGTAAAAATGGGCATCTCTATCTTGTTCATGTTCTTAAGGGAAATGCTTTTAATTTTTGCCCATTGCATATGATGTTGGCTGTAGGCTTGTCATATAAGGCTTTAATTATGTTGAGGTATGAACCCACTATTCCCATATAAGGCTTTAATTATGTTGAGGTATGAAGTCAGTATTCCCTTAATCTTTAACAAAGGAGGCAAGAGCATACAATGGAGTCAAGACAGTCTCTTCAATTTTTATCAAGAAAGGGTGCTAGATTTTGTAAAATGTTTTTTCTGCAGTAATTGATATAGTTATATGATTTTTGTATCGCAAGTTGTTTATTTGGTACATAATGTTTATTAATTTGCAGATATAGTACAAGCCTTGCACCCCTGGAATAAGCCCCTCTTGGTCATGGTGTATGATCTTTCTAATGTAATGCTGGACCTGACTTGCCAGAATTTTGTTGAGGATTTTAGCATCTATGTTCATCAGAGATATTGGCCTATAATTCTCTTACTTTGTAGTATCTTTATCTGGTTTCAGTATTAGGGTAATGCTGGCTTCATAGAAAAAGCTTAGAAGTATACCTTCCTTTTTGAATTTTTTTGAAATAGTCTGAGGAGGAAAGGTTTTAGTTCTTCTTTGAATATTGTCCAGCTTGTTGGAGTGGAGTTGTTTGTAGTACTGTATTTTTTTTATATATAATCCTTTGAATGCCTGTGGGATTGGTTGTTTATTCACCTCTTTCATTTCTGATTTTGCTTTATTTCTTGGTGAGTCTGGCTAGAGGTTCATTAATCTTGTTTATCCTTTCAATGAATCAGATCTTGGTTTTATTGATCTTTTGTATTTTTGTCTCTATTTTGTTTATTTCCACTCTGAGCTTTATTATTTCCTTCCCTATGCTTACTCTGTGCTTTTCTTATTGCTCTCTTTCTCATTCTTTAAGTTGTGCGGTTAGATAATTTATTACCTTATTTTTCTTGTTTTTTGAGGTAGGCTTATAGATCTATGAACTTCCCTCTCAGGACTGCTTTCACTGTATCCCATAGATTTTAGATTATTATATTTTCATTGTTATTTGGATCCTTTTTTTTCTCCTTTGATTTATTTAATAACCCAATCATTGTTGATAGCATGTTATTTAGCTTCCAAATAGTTACCCATTTTTTTTCCCCACAGACTGATTGTAAAGAGATTTTAAAACAATTGGCAGGCAAATTGAAATGAAAATAAAAAGCTGGGCTAGCAATACTTATATCTGATAAAATAGACATCAACATAACAAGACATAAGGAAGGCGATTTCATAATACTAAAAGGAGCAATTCAACAAGAGGATATAACTCTGGTAAACACATATGCATCCAATACAAGAGAACCCAAATACATAAAAAAAAACTCTGGAAGATACCAAGGGAGAAAACAGCAACATGATCATAGTAGGGGACTTTTATATCCCATTGACACCACCAGATACATCCTCTAAGCAACAACAGCAAAAAATCAGCAGAGACAGCAATCCTAAATGACTCACTGAATCAGATGGAATTAATTGACATCTTCAGAACATTTCATCCCAAAGCTACAGAATATACATTCTTCTCAAGTTCACACGGAACATTTTCAAAGGTAGACCACATAGGGACATTGGCAAAGTGTCTTCAAATTCAAGAAGATAGAAATCATATCAAGCATCTTCTCAGATCACAATGGCAAAAAATTAGAAATCAACTACAATAAAAAGAAAAACAATGAAAAAAATCACTAGCAGGTTTCATTTCATTTTTTTTCAGTAGATTCCTGGGGATAATATCTTATTAAAATTCTGTTAGTCATAAGAGTTGTTTAAGGAAACTCATTCCTTTGGCATAATTTTTTTTCCACCTAGTATCAGTTAATTTATGCCTTCCCAGCTAAACTGTATTCTTAAGATGGTATAATTTTTGTGTAACCTTGATTGTTATCTAATTTATTTACCAATTGACATTTGATCCCTGATATATTACCCTAGCACACAGCCCATTGTTTATGGAAGCATTTAGACAGTCACCTTGTAATAATCTACATGAGAACCCATTGCCAAAGCAGTCTTTAAAGTTAGCTTTGGTTGAAAAATGGTGCAGCAACCCCATTGTTTTTACTAATGTATAGTAGGCAAGCGACGACAATGTGACAATTGATTGTCTTTATTGTTTTCTCACTCTGTGTAAGGCATTGTGATAGATGATATTGACAACATATAAAGAACCCATATTTGGGATCTCACCTCAAGGAACTAATGTACAGTAAGGAAGATTATACACATATACAAATAGACAAGAGGAAGACACCAGGGGAGGAGGGGCACCAAGTGAGGCTTACTGCAGGAAATAAAACAAGGCTCGGGACTTGAAATATTTGAATACATGGCTCAAATATATGAAGATAAAGGCTGAGAAGAGGAAATAGCAAAAACTAAAACAGAAAAGCAGACAAGTGCAATGCATCTAAAGGAATAATTAGAGTTGTACTTCCCTGAAATGTTTAAAAGTAAAGTGGGAAATAAATGGAATCGTTAGGCTAAGAATAAATTAGAATACATTTAGAAAGGTCTTGACTCTGAAGAAGAATAAATTTCAGCTTTACAGTTGTGTGGAGTGTCAGAATCAGAGTGCTGTATGTCTAGGACTACAATAAAAAGTGACATTATGTGTGTTTTTTTCCTTGTTTTTTTTTTTTTTTCATCATTCTGGCTGTATTTCCTAAGAATTCTCAGAATGCAACTTAATAAGTTATCTTTAAGGAGGAATATGATGTGCTTTTTAAAAGATGTTGCAAGCTGTGCTTTCCACTGTAGGGTTTAAAATATATGGAGACATTTTTAAAAATATGATAAAAAGACACAAAGGTTAGAGGGACAATGAAATAAAGTTAAATAGTAGAAGGTTTCTTGAAATGTTTGGGAAACTGTAAAAGTACTAATCTAAAATGAACTGTAAAAATCAAGAATGCACATTGACATCAAGTATAACTATGGGAGTAATAAAAATCAGTAAATAAAGCCAACTGAGAAGAACAAAATTAATTCTAAAATGACTCAGTTCAACAAAAGTCAAGAAATGATGAGTAAAGAATGAAAGAGAGAGAGAGACAGAACTAATAGCAAACAAATGGCAAGATTCTCCACCTCCTCCTGAGGGGCGATTGGGGCCAGCAGCCACCACTTGCACCTGCTGACAGCATGGAGTGATTGGGGCCAGCGGGAGCAGGGCTACTGGCAGACAGGGGACAGGGGCCTGAAGTGGGAGGTGCTGGGTGGGGTCATGGAGGGTGGGCCAAGACCGGCCCACCGCAGCTTCATGGCCCACAATTCCTTTCAAGGTTCATGAATTCATGCACTGGGCCCCTACTTTTTATGATAAAAGGGACAATTAAATGCAAAGGAAGAAATTCTAAATGTATCCTATCTAATAAAAGATTAATATACAAATTAACTGTACCTCCATTATACCACAAGCCATGTCCACCAGCCATGCCCACTAGCCAATCAGGAGTGAGTATGCAAATTAACCCCAACCACGATGGCTATGGCCACAGAGAGAAGAGGAAGGAAGCTTGGGTTTCTCTGGAGGAAGCCAAATTTCCACACTTGCTGGCTGGCCCAGGCCTCCACTCAATGCTATTAAGTTTTAATGATAGAAAATAAATAAATTCCAACAAAAATGGCAGCATCCATGGAGCTGGAAAGAGCAGGAGGGTAGGGTTGCCCTCAGTGAAGGAGGAAGCCAAGCTTTCCCTAGCCCTGGCCTGCCTTGGCCTCCACTTAAGGCTACAAAGTTTCAATTGCAAAAGACAAATAAATCCCAGATACCAGGGCCTCCACTTGGGTTGCTGTGGGGTATGGCCGGCCTGCAAACCACCACAGGCCCCTTGTCCAGGGCACCCCACGCCCCAAGGGAACACCCACCCTGATCCAGGACACCCTTCAGGTCAAACCAACTGACCCATACCCATGCACCAGGCCTCTCTTCTATTTAATAAAAGAGTAATATGCAGATTGACCATCATTTCAACACATAAGATGGCTTCCCCATGTGGCCAAAGATCCTGCCCCCATGTGGACACAAGATGGCTACCACAAAATGGCCTGCAAGGGAAGGGCAGTTGGGAGGGACCAGGCCTGCAGAGGAGGGTAGTTAGGGATGACCAGTCTGGCAGAGGAGGAAGGTTGGGGGCGACCAGGCCTGAACGGAAAGACAGTTGCGGGGGACCCAGGTCTGCAGGAGAGAGCAGTTGGGGGGGACCAGGCCTGCAGGGGAGGACAGTTAGGGGCAAACAGGCTGGAAGGGGAACAGTTAGGCATCAACCAGGCTGGCAGGGGAGTGGTTAGTGATCAGGCTAGCAGGCACAATCAGTTAGAGGCAATCAAGAAGGCAGGCAGGTGAGCAATTGGGAGCCAGCAGTCCTGGATTGTGAAAGGGACATCTCTTGAGAGGTCCCATATTGGAGAGGGTGCAGGCTGGGCTGAGGAACACTCCCCCACCCTCCAACCCCCGTGCACAAATTCTATGCACTGGGCCTCTAGTATATAATAAATAACAAAACTTCAAAATATAGAAAGCAAAACAAACAAAAGTAAATGGAAAAAAAATAGCCTAATGCATAATCATAGCTACAGATTGTAATATACTTTCTTAACTAAGAAGAGCAGAGAAAAATATCAGTAATGACGGAGACAAATTATAAAACATACAATGTGCCAACTTGACTTAATTCTCACATTAGAACTGTGCAAAAGAGTGCATAATACACATCCTTTAAGTGCACATTTGAACATTTATTGAAGTACATCATACCCTGGACTATACAACAAGTCTCAAAAACATTCAAATTATTAAAATCATAGAAAATATGGTCTCTGACCACAAAGTAATTACACTTGAAATCAATAATGCAAAGATAAATAGAAAATGGCTACTTTTTAAAATTTTATAAACTTTTCAATGGAAAAACTTTAAAAAATGAAGCCAGAACTTTATAAAAGATCATATCTAAATGACTAATGTGCATATTAGCTAACAGAAAAATGCAGTTCAAACCACAATAGACATGACAATATGCTACAAGAAGAGCTAAAACTGAGACATGAAAACAAATGCACTGACATAATCACTGTCTCATCACTATAGTGCCCATGGCGGTTGACCCCATGGGTGTGCTCTTAGTGCAGCCTTGATTGGTCTTTAGGATTGTGAGCTCTAAGGTCAAGAGTGTCACCTGAAGTTTAACCCAGTTCCATTGGCTGTCAGCAAGTTGACATCATTATAGTGGATGACTGTAGGATTGTATCAGATGTGTTCATGTCCAAAGCATGTTATTTTACTAGTGAACCATGATTACAGAATCATATACAACACTTTAGTAACAAACTCAATTTTTAAATTATCCATATACATGTAGATTAACAAAATCTAACTATTTATCTGTAATGAAAAACTGTTCAAGTAAGTGCAACCATCATTTCTCTACTGTGGCTTCTGGAGCAATGTTCAACATCACCATTCTATTACCGCCAAAAAGAACCTAGAATCGAACCAAGAGAAACTATTTTAACTACCAGTAACAATTTACTGAGACGAAGGGCAACTCTATAAACATGAACTTGGATACGTTCTTTCATGCCGGGGCTTCTTTTTCCACCTTCTCTCACCCACAGAGACTGCAGATGATCTGCTAAAGCCTAATTGAAAATTACAATTCCAATGAAGAGTGGAGTGTCTGGCTATTCTCAAGAGATGATAAACATTGGTTGGGCCTGACTATATTAAATTCTTTTATTATTATAGTCCCATGAAGCATCCATACTGCCTTCATACAGAAGATATTAATATGATCTCACCCCAAGATAGATATGTCACTCCCTGTTTGACTGAGCTACAGATGGTCTTATAAATAGTCCACTCCCGGACTCCAACTTAGAGAAATGCTGCAATTTTGATATTAAATCAAATCCTTAGAGAGAATAATATTTAATGAACCTCCAACGTTAAGGGATGGAGTTAGAAAGGCAATTCTGGATATTCTAGAATTTTAGCTCTTCTCTATTTGGGGAAGGCAAAGAGCCTACTCAGCAAGTCTGAGTTAGCTCAGTGGGAAAACAGGCTGATTCCAGCCCGAGAGGTTTCAGCCTCTAATTTCTGAAATGTTTCATTCACCAGGAAAACCTTTTGCTGCACAGTTACTGGATATTGCCTTTCACTCTACACCACTCTTGGATTCTTTCTGTGGCACTCTTAGCTCTACCAACCTAAACATAACTTGCTGTGGGATGAGAGCCCAGGGAATCATGTGTTGCATGTTTGAAAATTTCCCTTGATAAATCTTATACCATATGGTGGTAGTGGAGGATATGTTTGTAATTAAAGGAAATCTTGAGCAGAAGCTCAGCTCTTCTTTAAGTTGTTGAAAGATGAAAAGTCAGACTCTAATTTATTTGAACAATTATCAAAATGACCCGTGACCTCAATTTTCAAAGCTATCTGTAACTTCCTTGTTACTAAATCTCATGGACACTTTCCAGCCCTACCTTGATGGGTGTCTCTGTGGAATCTGACATCATTTATCACTTCCCCTGACATAAAACTCACTTTTATGCTTGTTTCAAATTCTCTTCAACATTTTTACATTTTCCTATTTACTTAGTTTGTCTCATTGCCTGCATTTTCTTAAACCAATCATTATTAGTGTGCTAATGGTATTCAGCTAGCTGTGCATCAGCTCATTATAAATACCATCCCTTACCCTCCTTGCTTTTTTTTCACTGAACAACACAGCGTTTTTATTATTATGTTTCACTTACATATATATGCAATATTATTTTTATCCCTACATAGTATGAGTGTTTCATTATGTAAATAACCATTAGTGTAGCACTGTAAAACAGTTTGTTTAATAATCTTTTGCTACTTCAAAAAGTACTGAAGCTCCCTGCTATACTGGAACATATTTGTGGAATCATTCTTTGAAAGTGGAATTAACTGGTTTAAAAGAACAAATATTTTCAATCTTTATAGATATTGCCACATTGCTCTCCAAAGAAATGAAGTAAAAGGTGTCTTACAACAGCAGTCTCCTAAATCACCTCTCTGCCTCCATCCTGGCTCCTCTAGTTCAGTATTCACAATGCTGCCAGAATGATTGTTTTAACATGCAGATCTGACCATGACATTTTCTTATTTACTTCCCCAGTTCCTTATCATTATATCTATAAAATGATAAGGAACTGGGGAAGTAAATAAGATTTCAGAGAGGAAGCGGGGAAGGGGGGAGAAAAAAAAAGGGGGAGAGAGAGAGAGAGAGAGAGAGAGAGAGAGAGAGAGAGAGAGAGAGAGAGAGAGAGAGAGAGAGACATTGATGATGAGTGAGAATCATTGACTAGCTGCTTCCTGTATGTCCCCTACTGGGGATCCAGTCTGCAACGTGAGCATGTGTGCTTGACCAGAACTGAATATGGGACTCTTCAGTCTGCAGGCCAATTCTCTATCCACTGAGCCAAACTAGCTAGGGCAACTTTTGAATTAAATATCTCCTACTGACCAAAGCAAGAAAGGAGCTTTCAGGAAAAGACTTCTACCTTCTATTCCAATCTCACCTCCTACCAACCTGCTTTGGCACTTCTTTTTCTGCCAGGTATATCCTGTTCCAGTCTCTCATCACTCCCCTTCACTGAGCTAACTCTTACCCTTTCCAATCCTTCAATGATCACATTTTCATTTTCAGCACATGGAATAGTTCTTGGAACATAAAAAAATATCTATAACATTTATGAATGGATGAATGAGTCAAGATTAAGTGTCCCAAACTCAAATTATTACAGCTTGTTAGTGCACAACTCTTTCAGTGTATTGGTAACATTTTAATCAGTCTGTCTTCTGTACTAGTTTTATGATGATAAGGACTCAACTTGGCACAAAATCAAGTGTCTATTGAATAAGCAAACAATTGAATAAAGTCAATTTCTCCTTAATAGATAAATTTTTGAGGTCTATGGATGTAATGTGTCTTTTCAAGTGACACATAGCTAATCCAAATGGCATAACCTGGCCTAGATACCATATGTATGAATTTTCTACTGGAATTCTTTCCAGTAAACATGCTGAACTTTTAAATGGGTGGGTTTTGCTTTCTCTTTTACAGTATTGTGTTTCTGAGTAGAATTCAGACTAAACTTTGAAAGCTTTTTTCCCCTCAATCATAGCTCTGCTCCTTAATATTAAAGTATGGGACTCAGTGTCTATTTTGGTCTAGCTTCAATTTTCTCATCTATAATCTCTCTGTTTTACATACTGACTACCTTCTTGTAAAGGTAAGGAACTGTAGGGGTGTGATCTAAAAGTAGAAAGCATTAGGTTATCTGTGATCATCATTGTTTAACATAATTATACTTACTAATTCCTTTATGCAAAAATGTGTCCTAATCATATAAAATAAGCATGTTGGCTCTGTTGACTCAAGAGATAATAAACACTGCTACTGCAATCATATTACATGTGTGCCTATAGAATTTCCTATAAGCACAAATAACCTGTGACAAAGAAACAGAAACAGAAATGCAGAGTCTTTGGGTTGATACATATTATAATCAATTTCTCATTAAAGAGCTATACAGAATTATAGTCATGTCCACATTTCTCAATGGATAAGACATGTGAGCTCATTATAGAGTTTGGGAGGCTTATCACACATTAACCAGTACCATAGAATTATACCCATAGTACTTGGAGAAATGAGTTATCAAATTTGTTGAATTGAATTAGAGGTTGATATAGCACAGTGTCTAGGAATAAGCTATATGCAAAGAGCAGGGACAACATAATTGCAAGGCAGTTAATATATGTGAAGACCGATTACCAGGCATGTTTAAAAACATGCTTTAAAATAAACCTCAAAATAAGTTGAGTGTTGAATCTAAAAAAATTAAATGCATGAAAACCAAGAGCAGATTAGTAGTTACAAGGGAGAGGGAGTGGGTAGAGGAAATAGGTGAAGGTGGTCAAAGGGGATAAACTTCAACAGATAAATTAGTGCTGGGGATGCAATGTACAGCATAGTGACTGTAGTTATCAATGCTGTATTGTATATTTGAAAATTGCAAAGAGTAGATTTTAAAAGTTCTCACCACAAAAGTTGATGGATGTGCTAAACTGACATTATTGTAGTAATCATTTTGCAATATATGCATGTATATATCAATCATTATATTAAACACCTTATACTTACACAGTTATATGTCAATCGTATCTCAGTGAAGCTTGAAAATGTTTTATATTAGTTGATAAAGGGAAAATAAAATATGGTAATGTAATTAAGGTATTGATGTTTCATTCTAGTCCTTGTCATCTCCTTATATGCTTCCATTAGAGAACCTGTCTGGACATATGGCTTTGAAAACCTTTCTGATAATGATGATGGTAGAGGATTTTTAAAAAATCATTGTTGTTTATGTGCTTATTTTAAACCTCTGGCTCTAGCTCTCCTTTGAGTTAAGATAAATTTCTGCTACCTGATTAACACCTCTGCTTGCCTGATGGTAATAACTAAAACAGTAAAATGAATCTCCACCCTGATCCAAATGTATCTCTCTCTCAGTCTACTCTTCTTAGTAAATGGCAAGCATCCACACAACAGCTCAAGCAAAATACTTAAGATGCCAACTGGCCTATTTATTTCATCCCCTGCACTCATTTTATCAACTTGTTCTGTCAATACTTTCTTCAAGACAGGGCATGAATTTTCAAAGTCCTCTTCAATTCCACTGACATGATTTTATTCCAAGCCACCACCATATCTCACCTGGACTACTGCATCACTGAATCAATCATCCTGCTTCCCAGGTTATCCATTCTTCACAAAGCCACCAGATGAATGTTTTCAAATGTAAATAATGTCTTTCCTGTTCTTGACATCCTGCAATGACTTCTTAAAACATGCAGAATAAGACCAATCTCCCTCCCATGGCCTATGGCCCACAAGACGGTTGAACAGTCTCCAGCTCCCTAACCCCCATTTCTATTTTAGGGAAAGAAATCTGATGGCTTCCTGTGGCTCTCATTATCAAAATCAAGTGTCCGCTGTCATGGTGTTCCTTCATTACTTGACCTAAAGTAGCCTCACCACCATGACTTTCTCTCTCATGTATTTGGCTTTGTTATTTCTATCTAGATGCTCACTACAGCTGTTATTGGCCTTATTCATGCCTCAGTTATCTGTGGTTACTCTATCCCCATGCCATCCCATCCCTACTCAAATACTATCCAGTGAAAGAGGGCATGTGCTAGGGGATGGGGACGGGGTGGAGTGGGAGGAGAGGTCAATGGAGGAAAAGGGAGATTTATGTAAGACTTTAAACAATAAAAAAATTAAATTCAAAAAAGAAAATGGGCCTTTATCCTAGGTACTTAGGAAGTACTCAATAAATATTTGTGCAATGAGTGAATAAATGAATAATCAAATAAAATTCAGAGCACAGTTAATACCTGGTAATATGATTTGCAGAAATAAAATATAGTCTACCCCTCTGATAAAAATAAATTTAGAAAAGGAACAATGATAGCTAATGAATATTTGACAAAAATATCAAATTTTTATAGGAGTTAAATAAATGCAAGTGAAAAAAATACATAAAATAATTTGGCAAGCATATGATGAAAGAGGTATTCACTATGGCTAGTGGATTTACAAATTCACAAACTTTAGGTGAAACAATGGGCTAATAATATTAGGAAACTTTAAAATGTATTTTATTTATTCTAGAAATTTTCATTCTGAAAATTTCGACACAAAAATAGTTACATAACTTAAAATATAAACATTTATTATTAATTATTAAATTATGGAATACTTACACATTAGATTATTATGCAGTCATAGGAATGATGTACTTAAATACATTTATGCTTTCAAAAATGTTCATGGCATATATAATTGGAAATAGAAAATGAGTTTATGGAATATAATTGTAACTTAATTTTTTAAAATATAGAAGAAAAAGGGAGTGAGAAATGATATGTTGCTGTTTCAAAATAGAGTATCCATTCCCAAGGTATAGCTTTGAACATCCTGCTCCTTGATCCTTTGAAATGTTTGGACTGGGCAGGATAACCTTTGGACTGGCCCAAACCAACGTTGTCTTTTAGGGAATTGTTTGTAAAGCCATCAGAAAAGCAGACATCCTGACCACAAGGACTGATAGTTATGAACATTCTTCAGAATCAGTAATCAGTCTTGATAACTAAAGAGTAACACAGCTTGTTACCATCAACAGAAATTCCTTTCTTCTGTTTGTGCAATTACCCCTTCCCCTTTCCTCTTTCATATTGCAATATTTTATCATCTAAACTCTCACCAGTAACCATTGTGCCATTGTTTCATTTTTAAACTATTCATATCAATTTTTAAATGCATCAAATATTTTATTACTTATGTAATATTTTGGATAATGACTAATGTGTGACTATACTGTCAGGTAAAATTTTGCTGCCAGAGTTAGAGAGATATTATATTATTGATGACTTTTGACTCAAGAAGTAATAACAGTAAAGGATGAACATACCCAAGTTGCAAGGAAATAGTCTGGATCAAATATGTCCTATAAATAAATACGATTCCAAAGTGAACACCTGTCTCAATGACTGTCAAGGTTTAGTATTCAGACTAAAAGACTTCACTAAGAAGCCATTTGTTATATAGTCTTTCCCTTCTTAATTTCTAAAATGAAACAAAATATTCCCCAGTTTATTGATACAACCATGCCCTGTGAAACTGAAAATGAATTTCTTTTCTGATCATCTACTACTTCAAATATATGTTTTTGATTGCTAATATTAGTTTATAACTTTTTTCCTTTGCTTTTCCTCATGAATTCTAAAGGGAAACATTAAAGCAAGCTGTTCTTTATTAATAATTCAGTGAATTTTTCAGTTCACTGATGTCAGGCTGCTGAATGACCTGCAAATGAACCTTTCTTGAAACACACTGCAGAGCTTAGAAAACCACTGGCTTTCAAACGTCTCTGTGAGAAATGTACCTGAAAGTTATCTAATTGTTTTTATTTAAACATCAGGCAATTAGAAAGACAACTCTTATTCCTTAGTAAGTACATACAATTTCACCTTACAACAATAAATCGTAAAACAGCATTCCTCTCTGACCAGCATAGAAACTGACTTTACAGTTTAAATATTTCAAGAATTATAATTCTGTGGACCTATTCAGATTAAATTTTCACTTCAGAGACAAGTTTATGACAGTTATGTTTGAAAAAAA